>CAEGAE010044542.1:0-18296 GCA_903067095.1 Girardinus metallicus
TATGTTGTCGTTTTATGTTGTCCATTGTCTAATAAATTGTCTGATTGTCGAAGTTGAACAGCGATGTCCGTCCGTTTTGTGTGTTCCAACTCCTGACACGTGGGATCCAGCTTGAACCCAGGGACATGGGAGAATTAAATCGAGCCGGGGGCTTTTACATTCATTTAATTCTCAACACTGCCAACTGTCAATCCCAGCTAAGATGTGTCCTTCATCAGCAACAACAACATCAAGGTTAGGAAGGTCAGCTTGCCAGCAAGTCAGAGTTTAGCTTTAGCATTGTTGCTAAACAACATAAAGGGTGATTTAAAAGAAAAAACAAACAAACTAAGCTCATTGGATAAAAACTAGCTACACGTTAACATTGGCTCTGGTATCCAACTGTGAGCAGTTTTCTCTATTGGTTTTATTCAGTTTGTTCAATAGATAATATTAATAAAGCCATCAAAAGTACTCACCACCTTGGATGTTTTACCGTTTTATTGCTTTTACAAATCAATCACTTTCAACAAAATTTGACTTTAGACAAAAAAATCCCCTTTAAAGTTGAAGTGAAAACTGATTTGTAAAAATAAATGTTACTTATTTTCAATTTCCAACTCAAAGTTTTTTGGCAAATGTTTTTTTTTGTCTTTATTTGGAACATAATTTAAAAACAACTCAAGATTTAATTTGGTTTATAATTATGTAAAAATCACATCAGAGCTCAGTGATCTGGCTCTTTTCAACCGAACCAACACACTGTAATTTAAACTGAGTGCGCTAATTAGAGAAGTGAGAGTTGACTTATTAGTCAATGTTGTGTTTCAGAGAATTAACTAAAAGAAAAAAGGAAAGAAATCTGAGCATGGAGAGGAATACCTAAGGTAACTATGAATGAATGTTAAGTTCAGTTATTTGCCTGTAAGGGTTTACCTTTTTCTGTCAGTGTCTCTTGAGTTAGAGAGGATTTCACACATAATTTGGACTTATTTTACCGCAATTAACTCTAAGAAAACTTGCTTCATAAAAGTTCTGACAGAAACAATTCAAAAACTAAGACCTAGAAAGTCTGACAATTTCAGACACCAGAATTATATATAAAAAAAAAAAAGTCATCAGTGAATCCTCATTGTGGGTGAGAATAATCTGTACATCCTTTAGGAACCAGCAGGCATCCATGTTCCGGCCTCCATTAACTAAGTCATTTGGTCGCTGGCAGAGAATTGGCTTTTCTGCTCCAACAGCAGCTGAATCTGCCTGCAGGTCTCCTGAAGCAGGAGGGCTCTTGAGTCTCAGTCAGTTCAGTGAAGGTCTTGGTAGCTCCTTTCTGAAATTGTAACCAGCTAATACTGGCTTAATACTGCCTGAGAGAAGGAGAACAAACCAAACTTTGCTGGAACTTTTAACAAAGATTAGACAAAATCACTGACTGATACACTTGGGGTAAGGCTTCTGGTTCTAGTTCTGATCAGGCCCAGCGGCATTGACGGGCATGGCCGGAGTCAGCCATGTTGTTTTTACCTCAGAGTGGCCAACTCTCTGTTATTCCTATATCGATTTGATACAGTAGGAGCGTCCACCCTTCCAATATCTGTGCCTTCTGTCACTTTTTTTTAGAACGTTGTTAACACATCGTAACCTGCTTTTCCGAGCCGCCTGTAAACGCAACATGAGCACTAAGACACCAGTGCAGCAAGGAGACCTGCTGCTGCAGAGTTACTCAGGTGTGTTAGAATGATGGCAGCAAACCAGCAAAACGCAAAGAACTTTGCAAAGTTTTTTTTCCCAAACAAACTGACTGAGTTGAGCTGTTGGATGCAGGTAATGTTAGCTAAAAGACAACTAGGTAATACCAATACAGCACCTTGAGCTTCTTAACAATTACAGGGAATGTTGTTGTCCATGTTCAAAAGTGGGTAGTACTTGTTACATTCACTTGAGTAACTTTTTTTGAAAAAAAAAAAAAAAGTACTTATAAGAGTAGTTTTACTGCACTGTACATTTTTCTTTTACTTGAGTAATATTATTATTGCTACATAGATTAATCTTGCCTCCCCAAAATAAGCCAATGTCCCCCTCCCCCGTTAAACTCGTCTGGAGCTGGGGCTGGTTCTGATATTTTTGGAGGGGCAGCACACCTCACAGGTTAATCAGAAAAAAAAGTGTGAATAAACCAAAATTATTGACTGATTGTAACAAAAAGAAATTGAACTGAATCACAGTAGTTATGTTTCCATCTAATTGTCATGCAAATGTTTGAAATGTCACAAAACAAAAGGAAAATGCGATTTAGGCATGTTTCCACCTAATGGTTTGGAGTGAATCAACCAGGCTTTGCACAGCATAACTTCAACAAACATTGATGTTACCTATGAGTCTAATAAACAGGAAGTAGAGGTTGTAAACTGGCATAGATACCACATCTTAGCGATCCTCCCAAAATCGAATAGTTTCATGCCTCTGATAAGCCATAGTCCCACCAGTTGATGGGAAAGCACGGCAAGGGTTCTTCCATTTCCCTTTTATCACAATCACTCATTTTTGGAAAAGCATAAAAAAAATTCTGAAATTACATAAGTTGTTTCTAATTCTGCCAATTCCGCCTATCTTTTCTAATGAACAAAAAACCCCATTGAGCCACGATTAGTGTATTTTTTTTAGGTTCCCACAATTGTGGACATAAGAATTCTAAGTAAATGCATTCCAACATGCATTCATTCGCTGTGTAGCCCAGCTATGACCAATCATACAGCACAGGAAAAACGTGTAAGTAGACAGAAATAGAAAATATGTAAGTACATTTTTATTGCTGATAACTATTTCTGCTCCAACCACTGAAAACGAGAAAAAATTGTCATGACATGAAGATTTTTTGAAAGAACAAACAAGTCACCATGCCTACTTTTTTTCTCAAAGTTTTGCTTTTGTTGCTTTATTGTTGATTATACTGCAGCAATCATACTGGATGGTAACACTGTTAAGAACAATGTGGAGGCTCTACAGTCACAACACCCCAAATATAGAGTGACTTTCATGGCTGTGCTAAGTTAATGTTCTTGCACCTACCTAATAAACACTGTGAACACTTGAGATTCCCTCTAAACATTTTCATTACTGCCTATTTTACTAGTTCAAACACCAAATATACCAAAATATGTAAAAATGCAAATAGTGGAAACTAGCAGCATTGCAGAAGTTAACATCGACAATCTTATTTATTGCCGTTAGATTTTCTAGATCGTGGAAATAAAGAAAAATTTGGGACAAAAAATATTTTACTTTAGTTTGAAAGTATGATGTTTCAAAAACACTGACGGAAGTAACCAAATGTTTGCCAAAGGTTCATTTCCGGGGGTTCAGATGCACTAACCAAAAAGTTTCGTGCCACTGTCATATTGGCACCAAACAAGGTACGTTCACATCTGCGCTGCTTAGTCCGCTTTAATCAAACTCTAGTTCGTTTGCCTAGAAAGTCCGGACTACAGCGCAGGGCACTCTGGGTAAATGCAACCAAAACAAACAGGTGAGTCTAGCGCTACCATGTGAAATGGTTCATAGTCTTTTACTAAAAACAAAAGAGAAATCCTACAACCACTAAAATATGAAGCTACTCCATTTTTGTTTGCATTTCACAAAGCAGGAAGTTGTGCTCTTGTCTTCTTCAGATGTTTTTTCTTGCTCCCGTCAGTGGTTCTTGCTGCAGTGCCACTACTGGTGAGGAGGGGTGCAGGTTGTTCAAAGGGTTTGGTTTGTTTGGCAGTGCAGTGTGAAGAGAAATACAGCAGCTGAATATGTAACGAATGTTGCAACTTTGGGCGCCAATCGAATCTCGTCTACCGTTGATCAGGTGTGAAAACATCCTAAGGTTCCAGCTTCCATAGATCATCTCCCTGACCAAGCCTTCTTGCAGTGTGAACAAGGAAGTTATAGTCCAGAAATTCATATGACTTGGCAGTTGTGTGGTTCTCACCGGCAACAGACAGTCAGAGTAAAAGCCCGGGAGGAAGGAGGGAGTGTCTCTTTCTGACCTTTTTTTGTTGCACTTTCAGAGTGTTACTCATGCGTCTGCACTTGTACCATTCACTGAATGACACAGGTGTAAAAGCCGAATAAATGTGAACAGATAAAAAAGGAAGCAAAATGCCACAGAAGAAAAATCCCCAGCACTACAAGAATGGCTGTAGAATGTACAGCATGATAAGCTGTTGATACAGACAGATATTCCCAGAGTGCGCTACACTCAAAGAGACATCTTTATATTGTATGAACACAGCTTTAGAGCACTTGAGAGGTCTAAGATGTTCAAAGAAAAACTGACTCATCAGCAGGTTTTAGAAAATGGACAGTTGGGATATAACACAGACGGCTCCCTTCACAGCTGTACTGGTGGGCTACATATTAATTACATTTCTGCTCTAACAATAAAGTCAGTTTTAGGTTTTAGAGTGAAACACTTTCTGCATGAATAAAAAGTCAAAATAGAGCCAAGGAGGAAGATATGAAACATGTCCTCATCAACTGAAAGATGAACTGTTCCATTTTTACCATAACTGTCCCAGAAGTCCTCATCTTTGCCATTCTGATATCTAAATGTCATCTGATAGACTGCAAATGTTCTTTGTGAAGGAACACGTCAAAATGTCAGTCTGCAGTGAGAACCTTCCCTGTCAGCGCCCACGTGTTGAGATGTGATTAATCCAGCAAGCTGGAAAAAAACAGGAACAAGATGTTACAGAGTCAGCTTGTGATAGAAATGACTTTTTTAATCTCAAGAATGACAAAACTTTAAGAAGAGGAAAAGTGCTGGGTTTTCCAAGATGTAGAAAACATTTTTTTATGTTTTTTATTATTGTTGCTGGGATTTTAGGTGATAGACTGACACATTAAGCATTGTTTTTCAAATTTTGACATGTATTCTTCATTTGACTTAGGTCTGAACTTTGACTAGGCCAGGAGTCTGCAACCTTTATAATTGAAAAAGCCATTTTGTCCAGCTAAATAAAAACTTGTTCAGAGCCACAAATGTTACATGGTCTTTAAAAATAAAAAAGCTTATTATTTTTGATGAATATCTATTACAGAAAATTAAAGTCCCATCATTTGATATCTGTTTTTAGATTTTATGATAAAAAACGACAACAATTTTGTAATAAAATAGATGGATGCATTTTCTTTTATGGTATATTGATATTTGAGGAAAATTCTATGAAAAATCCTCTCATTTCTCTACAGTTTATTTAGAGACTTTAATGTCTGTAGTGGGGTAAGATGAGTTACTTTTCATATTTAGGATCCTGTATTAAGGCAACCTTAGTTTGGTTGCTGATTTATACATCTGCTTATGTTTCAGGATATTGTACGTTCCTTCAAATAATCAGAATGGGTGTAAACAGAACTGTTTTGACAATATAGGATGTCCCAAAAAGTTATCTCATGGCTCAACATAATGGAAAACTCAAAAAAGTCGATTTTACATGATACTGCCCCTTTAAGTGTTTGGCAGCCTCTAACAGGTTTCCTCCAGGATGACCCTGTGTTTAACTCCATCTATCTCCCATCACCTCTGACCAGTTCCTCAGCTCCCGCCGAAGAAGAGCATCTCCACAGCATGACGCTGCCACTTTTTCTTCCAGTGGAAAAGCTGTGCTCATGGTGTTCATCATGCTTGGTGGGCAGATGTCATTTCTCCAAGTCAAATCAGAGTCTTTCGGGCTTTCAAGCACAACATGCAGCTTGGTGATAAGAGACCTAACTATGACGATAAAACCCAGGGTTAAACCTGGAGGTGCCTCGCTATTCCTGCTAATCTAAAACAGAAGTGACCTTTTCCTCTCAGCCCCAGCTGGGCTGCTGAGAAACAGATGAATCACAAGAGGTGAGGGAAAGGTAGAAAGACCAGAGAGAAACGTTTAACCCGTTGAATTTTGCTGCAAGAGTGTATGGGCACAAAAATGATTTATTTCATGTTGACACAATGACCAGATACATGTCAGACTGAATGACACTGATTATAGTGCAGAATGTCACAATTTTTTTTTTTTAACAGGTTGAAATTACTGAAGGGAAGCTGTCAGCCACTTGTCATCAAGGTTTTGCCACCAAAGACAAAGAGAAGCTGCATGAACTGAAACCTCTTTGATTAATGCTAGGTGTAGCTGCACATATATTCTATCTAACCTGAAAACATTCAGATGGAAACTAGAGATAATTCCAGCAGCAGTGGCAGTGCCTCGTGACGATATTTTGTTTAAAAGTTGTACTTCAGGGCCTCAACCAAAGTATTTTACTGGAGAGTCATAAATGTGTCCCAGTTGGGCGTTGGTGCCTTGCAGAAGAGAAGCAGGTAGGAAGTCATATCAAAAGAAAAGTCTTAAGATGTCCTCTTTAGCACAAGCCTTTTAGTCGATGTCTTAGATGAGACCAAAGTTGTCCTTTTTGGGCTTCGTACAGGAGAAATACTATGGCCTAGTCCACACATAACCAGATACCTGGGAAAATTAATACATTTGTATGCATTTTGACCTTTCTTCTGTAAAAAAACTCAAAAACAATTACTTATTAAAAACTCTGACCAAAGACGACATTTGAAAAAAAACTGGGTTTGTGATTGCGTGCATAAATGTGAAAACATAGATTTAGGGTCCTGCTCATTACAGCCTGTGACAAATATGAATATAATATGAATATGTAGTTATATTCATATAATACCCATTCGACATTATCTTGTTTTTTTTTTTAACTTTATATTCTAATATCTGTCCACACAAATGAACCTCCTGGCACCATGCTTAATTCCTAACAGGAAGTTATGGTTGTTTTGAAGCAATCTGATTGGCCGATAGGTTTTAGCTTTGCGCTACACTGCCCCCTAGGGGTTTGGCATGTTAAAAACAATGTTGAGTGCCAGATTTGTGAGAGTTCATATGGATGAAAACTTTTCTGAAACCAATTTAATGCATATGATATTGTTTTTATTAAATTATGTGGCGAAGATATTCATTTTTATGAAGACTTGACTACATTTGTATAAAGCCTCACACTACACAAAAAGTACTTGGCTTTTGTTCAGAGGTTGATTTGCACATTTTGGACCAAAACATATTGTCTAGAACACATAAACCATCTTCTTCCTGAGTGGTGTGATGGTTCAACATTCTCATCAGAAAGTGAGAAAAAAATGGTGCTTGTGTATTTTTATTGTAATATGTAAACATTTGGTTTCAACTGTAACACAATTGACAATCTGTGGCCTAACGCAAGTATTGCTGTTTATAGATGCTCTGTATGTAGTCTAAGGAAACAGATTGACACCTGTGGCAGTAACATGGAAAATGTGGATAAAAACTAAACTGGGTCTTTTAAATGTTATTTAAGTGTAAATTGTTGAGTCTTTATTTATAAAGCAAAGGTTAATTACCGGGGATAGCATAGCATAGCACAATTACTGGAGAGCTACAGTTGGCAAAACTGTCATCATAGACAGGACATCATCTACTGTCTTTTCTTAGAAATCCACTATGTATATTGTTGCACTGCCAGTGGAGCATGGAGTGTATCTTTGAGTAAAATAGCTCAAACTGCGATGTATTTGCTCAGTGATGCCTCAGCAGCACTTACTCCTCTCACAGATGGCTGCCTTCCAACAGCCTGGAGGAACATAGTCAAGTCTGAGATGCTTTTAACGGTTACCCAGCGACTTGGCTCAGGTTGTGTTGGTATTAGAAACATCTACAGAGAGTAATGTATTTTTATTTCAGCCTCCCAGGTGGAAATGAGCAATAGAGGCTGCTGAGAGCTTCAAACTATGGGAGGAAAAAGGTGAATGGTTGTAAGAGTCGAGAAGAGACCTAACTGCATCAACTTCCCAATAAGACCTAAAGGCAAGTTTTACTCCTCTCTTCAGGCATTGAGATTTCAATTTCTAGGTGATTGACATACCTGTAATTTTTACATTTTTAATAAAACTCTTTTCTGAGTAGTGTGATGATACTGAAGTCACTGCAACATTTTGTTTCATGATTTTTTCCCTACAGTGACGTCAGGAAGCTCACCAGTCTGTTTCCCCCTCGAGACACATAATGAGACTAAACCACGACCATTCAATCAGTTGAAACTTTTCAGTCTATTTTCAAGCTATTTCTCAGTGTCACATTTCTTTATGTCTGATGTGTGGGGTTGGCCGGCCCCACAGGGCCTCATCTATCATCATCAAGTCAAGCTAGCAGGGCTCTCCTGACCACTGAGCAGAGGATCTCAGGAGACTGATGCCTCACAGGAACATCTGTCAATCAAAAGGCTGGTGGAGGCCTTGCTGCATTTCCATCTTTAATGAACCACAAAAAAGCTCATGAGTCTTACACACCATCCTGGCACTGGGATGGTGTGCATCCAACAAGTGCCACCCTGTTGGATGGAAGGGAAAACACAGCCTCCTCACCTGGAAATTCACAGCTTGTGTTTACTCTCTAGGCTTCTCCGTATAGCAAACAATCCAGTATCAGTGGCTAACGCTAACAGCTAGTCAGAAAAAGGTCAAGGCAATCGTCAGATCCATTTTATTTAGAGTGCATATGAAAAAAAAGAGCTTAAGTGATGTACAGTAACAAAACAGATCAAACCAAGACACACTTAGAAATAATAAGTAAAAAAATACATTAAAGCCAGAAAAAAAAATCTTACAAAGACTGTAGTAAAATAAAAACAGAAACGACAACAAACAAACAAATACCATGTGAAAAGCCACTGAAAACAAGAGAAGAAAGGATCCAGGATTAGTTGAACATGTTGGCCTAAATATGTTGCAATTTTTCTACTAACTAAAAAAAGTACTGTTTTTGATACGCCAAAACTCATAATTACTTCAAAAATATACATCTTTTGTTATATTTTTCACCCATAGAGGTCAGCATTTTTCACCAGTGGGTGGACGACGTCATTAGGTCCATTCTGTACTGGAGTCTACAGAGTAAACTCAGGAAGGCTAACTTTACTCGAGTAGTTTATCTTATTGTGTTTGACTGGAACAATTTTAGATAATGACACACTGTGTCACTATCGGCTGTAATAAAAAAATAAAAATAACATGAAAATTGAGACAGAATCTGGATAATTTCTCACATGAAAGAAAGGAGAGCGCAGTGCGAGAGCCGGGGTGGAACACAACGAAGGACCTAATCTGGACCCTGGACATTTCTCCACAAGACTGTCAGCCATTTACACCAGCAAAACCAATGAAGGCTCTAACTAGTGATCGGTACCATAACGAGCTAAAAATTAAGGCCATGCTGCAGCTGAGCCAGGCAGAGCGAGACGCTGTTTGAGATGCTAACATGAGCTGTACTACCTGTGGTACTGACATCACAGATCTGACCGGACCCAGGGAGGTCCGGTGTCAGTGGTAATAAAGTGCAGTGTGGCTGCTACCACCACACCACACTCTAAACAGCAAAGCTGTGCTGTTTAGAGTGTGGTGTTGATGTTTGGTTTTGATGTTTGATGCCGAACAGGAAACAGCGCTACAGACACTGGGGGAAACGTCAAAGACAAGCAGCGCTAACGGAGCTTTTACTACTGGAAATGCTAATGGTGCTAGAACACCGATTCTGAAAGTGAAACCACTACCAACACCAAACGAAGTTCGACCCTAAACTGCTGTTGCCTAACTGAACACAGAGCTACAGAAGTACTTACCAGATCACGCAGTCCAACCAGAGGTAAGTGTCAATCATTGTTTCATTTACGAAGCTGAAGGCAGCAGCAGCTCCTACAGCCAACTCTGTCCTCTTTCTCTGTTTGGTCCTCCTCATCTTCATCACCTCTTGTTATTTCTATGTTCCAATAGATTTCAGTGCGCTCCGGTTCAAAATAAAAAGGCTTAATAACATTACTCATCACTGTTTTGGCTGGAGGAGCCAGGCAGTTGGACCGTTACACGTCATTTACCCAGACTGCATTGCAGCGTAAACAACATGTGAAAATATTTTATTAAAATTTATAAAAACTAAATAACCTACAGTATTATTACTGTATTGTTTTTACATCTAAGATAAATATTTCCCAAATAAGGTCTGTTTTTATAACTACCAGTAGTTCTCTTCAAGAGACTAAAAAAGTGCAGAAGAAGAACCCTTTCTAAGGGTGTTTTCACATCTGGTAGTCAGATAGAATTACCTGAGTGAAGTTGGCCCCTCCCACCTTCTTCAAATCAGACAGAATTGGAGTCAAACGTTTGTGCTGGTTTGTGCAGCAAAAATTTTCGTTTGTGCTGCTATCATTTTAAAGATATAAAGAAATGTTTCTAGAGGTCATCAAAGGTCAACCAGACCCCCACCTTCTTCAAATCAAACAAAATGGTTGTCAATTAACTTGACTACGTTTGTGCTGGTTTGTGCAGCAAAAATGTCCATTTGTGCTGCTTTGGTTTTGAAGATATTAATGAAATGTTAAAGGTCGAAAGGTCAACCAGCCCCCCCACTTTCATGAAATCAAACAATCTTGGAGTCAAACGTTTGTCCTGGTTTGTGCAGCAGAAATTTTTGTTTGTGCAGCTTTGCTTTGAAGATATTAATTAAAGTTTAAAGGTCAACCCCCCCCCCACTTTCATAAAATCAAACAAAATAGGTGTCAATCAACTTGGCTATGTTTGTGCAGCAAAAATTTTAATTTGTGCTGCTATCATTCTAAAGATAAGATATCTATTATATTTGGAGACAAACCTCCTTGGAATAAAAACCTGAAATGACAGTCCCACTGCAGCAGAGGAAGAAAAAAAAGAAAGAAAGGACACACTTCACCTGTTTGCATGTCTACACCCAGACAAAGTCAGCCATTACTCAGACCGAAAGGATGACACTAATTGAGGTCACTCCTCTGGAACATGTATTTTTTCATAAATTTTCTTTAGACAATTCACCCGCAGGATGAGAGGATAAATTCTCCAAATGAGCCAATTTTCCTCAGGGACTGAGCACAGAAGTCAGAAATCTGGGATAATTTCACGGAATTATAAATGTGCATAAACACAATGTGTAGAAGAATCCTTGTGTGCCGGTAACAAGTTGCTAAGCTGCAAACAGTATGTCATTAATTTGTAGCGAGTTATGCTCAATTACTCAATTTTCTCCAAGGAGTGACGGACAGCCTGCGGTTTTAACTGTGGGTTCACAGTCTATAATTAGAAAAAAAAAACAATTATTTAATTCTGCGATAATTATTGTGACTACAGTAACACACAAATCACAGTGTGTTAGGGAGTCTTGCTCAGCGTTCCCATTCACCTTCAAAGTTCATTTGGGGCTAATGAACACGGCTAAGAGCTACAAGCTCCCCGATGAGAAGGACAGATAATATTACGCTTGTTTATGTTCACCAGATGGTTGGTGCAACTTTTAAGTGGAGACCTGGGAGTACAATTACCTTCAACAGAGACGTTGACACAAAAAATCCTCCTCTTCCAGCCGTTTAATAATTTAACTGCTCGTTTTAGGTGACTTTGATGATGCCACAAATGCTAAAGGAAGTGAATATTTGTAATAATTAAAACCTGGTTTTAATGAGTGTTTTCCTCATTAAAAAGATATTGGAGTGCATGACTGAGCCAAGACACTGTGAAAGAAACTTATTTAGACTGCTTGTGTCCACTACTTTGTTCTTTCAATCACTACCCAGACTTCTTGACCATAGACAAGGGTAAGAATTATAGATCAACCTGAAAAATCAAGAACTTCACCTTCCAGCTCAGTTCTCTTCACCACCAATCAGGGATCTTGTCCCCGACAGACTCAAGACAATAGCCTCAGATTTGGAGGTGCTGATTTTCATCCTGGCTGCTTTGCACGTGGCTATGACTGCTCTAGTGAAAACTTTAAGTTATGGTCTGATGAAGTCAACAGAACCACATCATCTGCAAGAAGCAGAGACCCAATGTTGAGACTTCCAAACCAGATTGCCTCAACACCTTGGCTGTGCCAAGAACTTCTGTCCGTAAGGGTTGTGAACAGATTACGTGACAAAAGGGCAACCTTGTTGGAGACTGACTGCCGGCAATGCAGTCCACGCCCTGACACCGATTCTACAGGGACCTGATGCCTCAAATTGCTCAATTCCGATTGGAATTGCTCAATTCCAATGATTTGTTAAATCTGAATTTTTTTGCGTGGCTGTTCAATTACTGAATAAATAATTGGACAAGAATAAAATTGGACAAGCACATCATCCACATTATCATCCAACATGGATTTTACAAGATTCAGAATAGTGGCGTTTGTTGAATATCAATGACGTACAGGAATGTGAGCTGGCCGTAGAGACACAGGTCACATTGGAAAAGATCAGATATTGGGTTTAGGACCACACTTCCAACTGGCCTGGGTCACATTTGTCAAAAAATGTTCTGTTTTGTTCAGACTGTCATAAAAAAATCAGACATAGGTCACATAAGGGCAAAAAAAACAAAAAAAAACTGTGTGTGATCTATGGCACTAACATACATTAACATTCAAAGTAGATGAATATAGTTTGTGGAACTCTTCGATTACCCCAGAGGAAATACAAATCAAACATCAGAGCTGAAAGGCAGAAGAAGCCAGTCAGAATGACGATAGTTACAGTCAAACAGGAAAATTTTTCCTCCTCGCTCTATATGTGTAAGTTTAGTCTTGTTTACAGCTCATATTCCCCCCATGTTGAAGTTCCTCTTTTCACACTTAGCAAATGCAAATAACTGGTGAAATAGCAAACAAGTATATTGTCCCTGCTACGTCTATGAATCCTAATGACGCTGAAGGCATTGCTTGTCTCAGTAATTGCATCTTTCAAGACAAAATGTTTCACAGAGTGCAAACGTCAATTCTCAGACTGGTAATTAAAAGAGTTTTGTGGAAGCTGGGATGGGATGATTAAGGCAGCATAGCCACTCTGCCGACAGTTGAAGAAAAAAAGAGTTTGTATTGATAATGGTATGGAGGAGGTATCAGTGTAGCCCTGTCACAGAGAGGAAGGCATGTTTAATCCCTCACAGTCACCTGAATACATATTTATTCTCATTCTTTGACCTCCTACTCAGCAGACTAAATTTGAGGTAAAATCTAAAGAACACCAGTGCTCCAGATTATAAAAATGACTCACTTCTACTTATGTTAAATCAGTTTCCCTGCAGCTGGTTAATTAGAGTTGCAGAGGCGCTGCTTCTCTGTGAGTCTGCATGGAAGTCAGAGAATCTGAAAAGGAAAACAGCATGGGGGGAAAAAAATCTATTTTCTATTCCTGAAAGGCTTCAGGTTCACAGAAAAACAAGAACTTAAAAAGAATGTGTAATTTTCTAACCAGCAGAATAATTCACAGCAGCAAAAAAGTCAAAATAACAAGCAATAATCCATGGACCAGGCAAAAAAGAAAACTAATGTGGGAAAGTTAAACTGTTCTTTGGAACTTCTTTGAACTGGTGAGTAAAGACTGTCACAACTATCCAGAAGTTAAATGGTTGAAATTTGAGACAAATAGGAACAGAAAAACGAGAATGCGTCAAACTAAAAGTTATTTTCTACAATCCTTAAAAAAAAATGGTCAAAGCAACATTTCAAAGAAGCACATGTATCTTCAAAATAAGAAATTCAGGAACTATATAACATTGGGGCTTTGACTATGAAGTTCAAGCTTTCAGTAGATGTAGTAGTGGCCACGTATCAGCTAAACTGCTAATAGTTCAGCTACTTTTTTCATTTAGCGTCTTAGCTAAATGAAAAAAGGTAAGGTAAATGCTTAGCACATTTACCTTCCCTGATTGATTTTTCCGGATTAATTCCAAAGTGATAATTTCCTTAGCTATTCTGTAAGCTTTCAGTTGAATAAAATTCCACATCTGTGTTGAAGTTTTGGATAGCGATTGTTGAGAATTCCTCAAGCAGTTACATGGCTATATTCATGCTCCTCCAATAATATCCTGCAGATATTGTATAAATGTTATAATTTCATCCAGACAGCAGGTGGCAGTAGTATGCTAAAGAAGGCTAGCACAGTGGCTAGCAGGAGTTGGTCAAGTTATTCAGTTTTAGCTAGCTTCACAGTTTAGTCACATTTAGCTTACAGAAAGAGCACCAAGCTGCCAAATAAATAAAAGTAAACTGACCAATAACGTTTAGGTTTCGGACGAACATGCGTTCCACAGATGTACACAGATATGAGCTACATACCCATTTTTATTCCTTTCCACAGTTTTGTTAATAGTAAAGATTAAAATAGTAAGAACTCAAATAGTTATAATTAAAAAAAGTTCACTCAAACAAAAAGTTACAGTGCTGCAGCTGCAGGCGCTGCTGTATTCAATATAATTATCATGTTTGTACAATATAATTATTATATACGACATATCATCAAGTTTGTGTAATATATTATCACATGATAGTTCTCAAACATTTTCCTCCATGACCACAGTACACTTCCATCCAATATAACTGTTTTTGCTTACTTGTTGTTGTGTTAACATGTAAAGCCTTTAAACTGCCTTGTTGCTGAAATGTTCTATTCAAATAAACACACTTTTCATGTGATGAAGACACAGTAGAACGGAAATGCGTCAACAACTGTTTACTATGTGACATTACCTTCAGGTTCACGTGATGCTCAAATTTTTCTTTTCCTGTGCACAGACTTGGTATTTCTCCAAAGTAGAAAACAAAACAGTTCAGCCATGATTATATTTCAATTTTGAAATAAGTACTCCGGGTGACGCAAGTTACTGAATCATTATTCTAAATTAAACCAAAAGGTCGTTGACCACACGAGGAGTCATGCCAGACGATTTTTTTTTTTAACTCAGGCATAAAGAAACTGTTTCAGTGTGGGAAAGAAAGTTAAATAGTTGATTACAGATATGTAAAACTTTGATCCAGTTGAGAGAATAAGGCATTGTTACTGTCAGAAAATCCATTTTCTTTCAGTCGACGTCCATATCTGTCCTCCACCCACATTCAACGCTGTCATTACTTTCATGCTGTGATTCTATTAGTAGCTCATCGACATTTTGTCCTCATCTGCAAATAATGTGTTCTTATATGTGTTGAATAAATAACTGGACTGAGAAATACATTAAACTACAGATTATTTTAATGCCACACATAAATTTCTAAAGTAAATAAAAAAAAAACCCTGAAAACTGTGGTGTAATAATGTATCTATCTTCACGGCACTATGGTGGTCTAAATCTAAATATTGATACTATTGATACCAAGGAGAGTGCTGGTATTGGATTGATACTAGCAAAATAAGATTGATACTTTTGTTTGCAGCTTCTCTTCTGACTCAAATTCCTTAGAGTTCATGCTGGTGCATAAGCTGGAATTAAAAAAAGTTAAGGAAAAAAAAAAATATGGGGGAAATCCCCAAAATCAGAATTGTACTGATAATCATCATAAATTAAAGGGGCTGTATTATGTAAGTATTGTTTGAGCTTTACATCTGGGGGAGCTCAATATAGGAGCTGCTTTTCAGTGAAACTCTGGTAAAAACGTTGTTAAAAGTTTAATAGAGGAGCCATGTTGTGATGACTTCCCTGACTATAACACTTTTGTGTTAACTATTAAAGGGAAAATGGTATTCTTATTTAGATTCAATGTTAGACTTAGTTATCCTAATACACAACTGTGTGCAGTAGAAGATGATTATTTGGTTTTTATACTGCTAGATAGTTTTTTCATTTAGTTAATAAAAATACTTATTTGTCTAAAATAGTTTTTTTTGTTTTTATGGTAATCATGGTTAATTAACACAAGTCAAATTAGTAAATGATGACATTTCCAGATCAAAGTATTGGAATCAGTATTGATGAGGCCAGCTCTGTATTTACTTTGCATCCGATTGATAAGTAATTCCAGGTCAACAATAATGTCAACTTGTCTTTGTTTGCCTCCCCCAGATAGGCCTCAGCAGGTCTAGATTTCAAAATGCAACTTTTTAAACCGTTCTTATCACAATTAAATTTAGGTAAACTTTTTTGGAAAGATAGAGCCACCAGTCTAATATTTTGAAGCATTTCATTGAGGTTTAACAGATTCTCCAGAGTTCCTGTATTCTCCTGACTCAGCAGTCTTACTCGGTGCTTTTTCAGACGTAACATTCTGCAGGCAGCTTTCTAGTTAGAGACATGGCTAGGCTTTAGTTTTCTCAACAATCTCACAAAGTACTTTTCACGATAGCTGGGAAAGACATCATAACAAACCACAATTCCAGAAACAGATTGCTTGTCAAAGCAACATAATCTGGTACTTTCTTAGCTCCTGATGTTTCCTCAGTGGGCTCTGAATGACATTCTGAAACTGGATCATTTGTGTTCACACCCGGATCAGTCAGATGTAAAGTGACCGTCAGAGAGTCCATGCATCCGGTGCTTTTCTTTGCAGAGATTAAAAAGCTGTTTCATCAGGACTCATCCAGTCCTGGAAGCTTTTGCACAGCCAATTATTTCACTGACTTGTAGCAAATGGATGTAATTAGTTGCAAGGTGTCCTGGCAGATGATTTCTTTCTCTCACAACCTTTCCAGTCACCTGCTGCTCCTGATGAAACACAATGGTGACATGAAAATCAGATAACTCTTTCCATTTATTTTTGTTTGAGCTGTCTATGGGTTATCTTTAGTTTGTTTTTAATTGAAAGTAGCATCAGAAGGTTTAGCTAAATCTAGCCTTTCATTCTTATTCCCCGTCCGTAGAAGCTGGCGTTTGTTCTTCCATCTGAACACACAATGCCTTACGTTAGCTTAACGTGCATCATCTGCATTAATTCCACTTATTTCTGGTTTTCCTTTTTCTCTTTAGAACACTAACTTTTTGACATGTATGTGTGGAAGCATTCCGACTTCCTTTCCTTTTTTTGGTAAGTTTCTCAATAAAGTAGAGAAAAATGTAATTTATTTAATTTTCTTATTTTTGATTATTTCATACCCAGCGGGTACGAAATACTCACCGGGCGCAGCCAGGCTGGGTCGGTTATTCGAGTGGCCAACAACTATTTGGCACCAGAGGCACACAAATCTGTATTTTCCAAATAATTCACAAAATAAATTATTTTCTTGACGTTTTTATAAATATATGCTGTCTCTGGATATGTGACTGCTGTCACCAACTGTTTTGGATGGGAATTGCTTGTTTCGCCAGTATTCTCTCCCGTAGTTACATCTTCATGGCTCCGCCCCTATTCCACCGAGGATCATACAATTTTTTATTTAAAACAAACTTTTCAGCATGTCCTATCTGGTAGTGTGGCACTCAGAATTGTTTATTGAGTATCAAAGTGAGGCCCAACAGACTTTCTTTCACAAGGAGAGGGTTGCGACTTTCGCCATGATTTTACACTTTGTAAATATGTAAAACTTTATTAGAAACTGCTTTGGGTTCATTTCAAATGTAATGGAAATGGAGACAAAAGAAAAAGAACAATCCAGTTCATGATTTCATGCTTAGCAGGGGAGATATTCCATACCCACTTTGACCAGTAATCATCTATAATCTGTTGGTCTACTATAATGAAATGATGTAAGAATGCAATTATTTTTTAGTAGTATTCATAACCAATTAGGGATCATTTGATGAAAATTATGTTGGAAAGGCATTTTTAAGTTCTGTGAATAAGCTGTTTTCAAAACAGAAATGCTAAAGATATTTTTTCCAAAACTCTCTCAAAAAGATAAACAGAGCATAAACACAACAGACCCAGTTCTGTTTATGTTCCTTCAAGAAATGTCGATTTCTCTAACAGCACCATCATGACAGTGTTACATAATATCTGTTGAGAAGCAAGAATGTGCCGTATGTTGGTCCCTTTTAGCTAAAGAGAAACAATTTCCTGGTCGTTTCATCATTGAAGAATAAAAGCTTGGAACTGGGACGAAGTCTGTAGAAACTGATAAGAAGTGTGCCATCTTTTTTTTTTATTGTTTTGACCAACTTTACATAATTTTTTTTCCCTCATCATAAACATATCTGGAGTTTTACCATGATTCTTTCATGCATGTTTGAGAAATCCTTTAATTTCCCATGTCAACCATTCAGCTGTTCAAAGCTCCTGGATGGATCTCCTAAGAGAGGAGCCATGTTGCGATGACTTCCTAAAGGCGGAGTTTCAGAAAGAGCAGGCATTTCAAAGAGATAGTCACAATTTCTAGTCTCTTTCTATTATGAAATAACATTTCTTTACGTTACGACCCGTATAGGAGTGGCCAGATCACAACATGAAGGATCCATCTTCTTCAGATCCCAAGCAGCCGACACACAAGAAGTTGAGCATTTTATAATGTTATTTATTGTAAAAAGATGTATTTTT
>CAEGAE010044548.1:0-35025 GCA_903067095.1 Girardinus metallicus
TGCATTCGTCACACACAGAAACATCTACCAGCTCTGTAACGTCATGATGCTCTTTGCCACCCATTTGTTGCGACCGGAATGATATGAAATTTATTTTCCGGTATTTTCAGTAAAGCTACGCATCTAAAGCACAGCTGCCCGCAGTGTTTCGTCTGTCCGTTTATCTGTATAAATAATCCCGCCGGACTCCAGGCATCGCTGCCGTCATTTTAAGATGCTTATTGATCCCCCGGAAAAAGACAAAAACCCGAACATTATCATGACTCAATAAAATCCTCCCAGGACGAACTTGAAAACTGGACGTTATGCTGCTAACACTTAGGTTTCGTCAACAACTCAGGCGGAAGTGAGAACGCAGATAAAGTCCCGGCCAGAAGACGGAGCGCTTATTAATAGCACATAATATAACGAGGCTTTGAGGCAGATCAGTTTTCCTCGAGGAATTTTAATAATCGAGGTACTCGAATCAGTCGAGGAATCGTTTCAGCCCTAGGTGGAACGTGACAAAAGTAAATGAAATCAGCATATCCACAAGCTTTTCAATAGAAGAAAGAATAATATGCTGTAAAATTTTCTAATTGACTGCTGAACTTGACTAAAACACAGTGGACCAACACCAGCAGCTACATGACTTTCTATACCATCAGTGGCTGTGGAAGCTTCACAGTGGTCCTAAAGCAGCCTGGATTCTGTGCTTCTCCACTCTTGTACCAGACTCTGACTTTGATGTTTAAATAAAATGCAAAATTCACTTTCTTCTGAATAGTGCTTTGGACCACTGAGCAACACTCCAGTTATTTTTTTCTAAC
The DNA here is from genome assembly GCA_903067095.1 of Girardinus metallicus. Classification (NCBI taxonomy): domain Eukaryota; kingdom Metazoa; phylum Chordata; class Actinopteri; order Cyprinodontiformes; family Poeciliidae; genus Girardinus; species Girardinus metallicus. Next base: position 810 of record CAEGAE010044548.1, read on the forward strand.
TTCACCTAGTTAGGACGCTTTAGACAGTCTCTGGGTCAGAGTCCACGACTTGTCAATCTCCCTTAAACTATTGAAAGGCCATGGATTCACACAATTATCTCAAGGCTTCTGTTTTTTCCACATCACACTTATTCAACTTTCATCTTTCCATTATTAAGCTTTGATAAAGCACTTTAAACACTCAGCCTTTTCTGGTTTTAAGCTCCGAGTGGAGGTTATCAATGACACTCCTCTTGAGCAGTCTTCCTCAAGATTGTGTAACTCATGCCAACATTTCTGTATACATTTTTTTTATTGGTACTTTAATATTCAAAGAGCTGATAAACTTGGGAATTGCATTAGCTGTAAGATATAATGATCAAAATTAACTAATAAAATGCTTGAAATATTCTGTAATGAATTTCTATGCAAACAATATCTCACCCATTATTTATAACAATCCCATTGTTAAAAAAAAATATTTAAGGTTCCAGAAAGTAATAAATAAAAGTGTTTCTGAAAGCTTACTTGACTGTTTTAATGGCATGAAAAACCTCCAGCATCTTCTCGATGATCAAAGGTCTTAAGTTGTCAAACCTCTGGATGGCCTCCCTCACAAACTCCAGCACATCAGCAGCAGCTGCCTCATTAGTGTCACTCAGGAATTCCATCAGCTAGGATTGAAAACCGTCAAAAAAACATATATTTTTGTTTGAATCTCTGTTCAGCTAATTATACAAATGGAAAACAGTTTAGAGAAGATTTTCTCATGGTGATAACATAAAAAAAACTCACCACAGGTATGACATTAGCTGCCATGTCAGGGAAGCGCACGCTGCATGAGTGGAGAGTGCGAACCAGCAGCTGTCTGTACTTATCAGTGTCTTCATGCTCTGTTACATTGTTTGTTTTAATCACCTCCTTCTTCAGAACAATCACCAACTAGAAAGCAGACAGAAGTCACAATATTTGCAAAGCAGTCCAGCTTCTGTCAGAGAAAAGACACCAAAAAGAACCAGAAAAATAAAAACACCTGAAAAACAATAATACTTCATTTAAAACCGACCTCCTCCACGTTACGAGAGGAGACAAGGTCCAGGGCCAGCTGCAAGGTCTTCTTTCTGACTTCCAGGTCAGGGGTGCTGAGGACACGCAGGATGTCCATCACTAGGTCCTGGATAAATACATAAGCAAATAAATAGTTCATTAAACTGATTACATCCAAACAGTCTCACATAACTAAGAACAAATTGAATGTTAAAAACATTTCAAAGTAAAAGATAAAGCAGCCATGAATCAACCTACTTGAAGTACGCGCTCATGAGTTGGATGGTCCTTCAGTTCAATCAGACGATCGAGAACGATCAGCTTGACGTTGTTGTCGCTCTCCTTGATGATCAAATCAATGTAGCACTGCGCAGCAGCCTGGGGTCCAGAAAGTTATACGATAGTCAGAAAAAATATCAGTCCAATTCAACAATGTATCTGGTGTACAACAACAATAGGGTAAAATATGCACCTTAATGGCTGTGGGAGCACTGGAGAGAGTAACAAGAGTCCCAGCAGCTTCATATTTAACAGCTGGACTAGAAGACTGCAGCAGATTGTAGATGCAACGGATAAAGCGGGCGCGCTCCGATGGATTAGCATGGCACACCTAACACACAGAACAGCACAAATCATTGGGTTTTTTATTGCATGCTTGTTTAACTCAGAACCTGAATTATATAAATCGGCCTTTTCCTACCTTGTATATCAGCTCCACAATGACCAGCTGCAGGATGTCACCGAAAGTATGAACCTGATCGATACATGTGCTGAGGTAATCCAGAGCTCGATCCTACAGGAACAGATGATGTTGCTTAGGTCTGCATAAACACCACAGCCTGCTACAAACGGAGTATGTGCTGAAATGCAACAAACCTGATCTGCATGAATCAGCATCATGAAGGCATTTCTCTTACAGCTGGCATCTTTTTCATTGACAAGAAAATCATGGATCAACTCTGGAGCATCTGGGATGAGATGTTCGAAGTTCCTAAAAAATATAAAGTACGCAATAGTCACAAAAAGATGACAAACTGCATAATGTGGATGGGTAAGAAGATAATCCCCTGTTGCTACCTATAGATGGTATAAATGGCCAGGACAGCGTTTCGGCGGACGTAGCTGTGGCGGTGCTCCAGGCAAGCGCGGATAGCTGGCATCAGAGGCTCAAGTAGCTCAGATTCCTTCAGCTTGCACAGGAAACGGAGAGTGGAGCCACGGATGAACTCGTTGGGATGCTGCAGGTCCTGAAATTAAAATAAACATTTGCAATAACTAAATGTGCAGACAACAAAAGCAAACTGTTCTTAGAACATTGTAAAAAAAAATATATGAATTTTTTCAACTCAAATGTTAATTTTAACTAATAAAATATAAATATAATTGCCAAAACTACAACAAAGGCAATATCTTTAAAATTCTTGTTTCTTTTAAGACAAATTTAAACAAGGAACAGTTTATGAATTCTATAAGTCACAAATATGACAAACTACTAAAATCTTTACATTATCTGACTGAATCTTTACATATTTTTCTGTTTGTTTGAAGTATTGAGGTCACAGTCACCTTCCTGTAGGCATCACAGACCAGGATCATTTCCTGCAGCAGCTTTCCATCTGGAGTTGTTTTGGGAACGATCTCCCAGAAAACCAGCAGAAGCTTTTTTATGGTGTGGTCTTGAAGTGGCAGCACGAAGCGAATAATGGTCATCAGAAGTCCTGGCAATTTCTCACCATTCAGGATCATGATGATGACCTTCTTCAGGGCTTCAGTTTTTGCTTTGATCTCACCCTTTTCTGAAGAGAAATGGTGTTCATATTAAACTCTATCAACTACTAAAAGAGAAATACATACACAGGTTTAAATGTCTGTATTTTTACTTCAAGTAAATTAGGATCTATGAACTACAGCAAAAGTTTGGGAACTGGGGCTCATATTAAAAAGGCTTACCTAGATCTGTTTTTAAGCTGACTTCAGAAGGGGGCTCCGAGTCAGAGGCAACATTTATCAGAGTGTAACAAACATTTTCTGCAGCTGTCATTTTGCTGCTGGGTTTGTAGCGTTTTTACAAAAATCCCAGTGGAAAAAGCTGTCTGGTAGATACCTATATGAACCAGAAAAAAATGAGAAGGTCAGCAAAGGGCAGAGAAAATGCCAGTGCCAATTATCTAAATATCGCAAAAGAAAGCTTCAACATTAACTGATCAAAGTCTGAACAAGGAAATAAAACAAATACAAAAGACCAAGTAAAGCACTGTGTAGTCTTACACAGCAGCAGCTTGGAAATGTAAGGAACGTAAAAATCAATAATGTCAAGAACGATTAATTCAGTGGCGAAGGAATTAACACATAATAAATTTCCACAACCACGTTCTTGGAATTATACATGGTTCCTGTGAGAGATTACATATTATACAGCTAACATTTCAAAGAATCATTTATAGTTAAATAGTAACCTTTTTCTAAATACTTTTATTCTCTTTAAGAGTTTGTGTTAAATTTCAAGAAATGGGGAAAAAAAACATTCCAGTGAAAAAGGCTGTCAAACAGAAAAAATAAAAAGCAAACCAACAGCACAGCTCTATCAATATTCCCGGGTTGGGTGTAGAAACATATTTGCATATACATCTAACAGTATGAAAAGCATTAGATCTAAATTTAACAATAAATATATATTTTTATTAAGTTTCCTTTTAAAGCTTGCTAGTATTACTTTGTTGTGCATCTATTTAAGGTCTGGTCCTGATTATGCTTTTAGGTTGTTTAGGAGGCACCGAGTTGCCGCTAAGGCTAACTTTACTCTTATAATCAGTGATTTATTCACTATGGAGCAGAAAAATGTATCAGAAAATTTTTACATCTAATAACTTTTAAACAAGAACCAATATTAAATTGGACGGCATAATTAAGGATCTGAATTTAATCAGGCTTGTAATACCAAAACATTCACAAGCCTACAAGTCATCTAAGGTTAAACTTGGATATCCTTCTAAAGAGAGTTACGGGGACAAATTCCCCCAGTTTGTGTTTTTGTACTTAGAACAAGGAGAGTTCCCTTTATCTGAGATTGCTTATGTAATCCCAAACTTTCCCATCTAACAGGTCAATGTGACCTTGGCCCAGATGCTGTACCAAGCATCGCCCTAGAATCTACTATTAATCTGTAAGCTGCTTAAAATAAAGTCCTCTGTTTAAAAATGTAATCTAAAATACAAGTTTGAAGTGCATTACTTTTACTTAAGCTTTGGTGACTGTTGCTTCATATGATGCTTCAGTGAACTCTGGAGAACCACACAGATACAAAAATTATAAACTGCCTTTTGTGACATGCAGCTGAGGGTTTGAAAAAAAATAAAGTGATGGAAAAAAAAAACAGAGCGAGTAACTGTGTTAATAGAGTTTTTATATGTGAGTTTTGAAATATTGCATTAGAAGCAGTTGATGGAGACAGCAGAATTAAAAAACAAACGAACTTCCTCACTTTCATAAAAAAAAAAAAAAAAACTTTTTACATTTGCTTGAGGTGGTTTAGGTATTGCCAAAAAAAGTTAATGCACAAAAGGGAAGATGGTTGATTTGCTCGAAATCAACCATTTGCTCCAAAACACGCGTTAGTCAGATTTTCCTTTTTGTTTTCCTCTTTTAATCCAAAAATTTGCTTAAAATGTGCATGACAATGGGATGGAAACATAGCTGTGTGCATTACAGCTTAAGTTTACCTAACGTAGGTCTCTAACATATGAAACATACTTTGCAAAAAGGTCTATCAGGTCTTGAAACTTTATTTTTAACGGTACAATTATAATATTTAACATAAACTTCTCCTTTAAGTAACTGCGGGATAACTGGACGTGGTACTGGTACCAGGACCACTGTAAGGTGACTCAGGTGCCACATAGACAAACTGTGTGGTCAGTTAATTAAATGTTCCACTGATTTAGGATGCTTCTACATATTACACCTCTAAGGTTGATATTAAAACAGTACAAGACGGAATATGTCAACTAATCTCAGTCTATATACTAATGTTTTAATTGCTTTACTTTTTTATATTTATCTGTACCAATACGTTTTGCTACAGTCTTACACATGTTCAGTTTGCCGGGGTTGTGCATTAAAGGTCGATAGCGCCACGAATTCTGGCACAATTTCATTAAATTACCTTTAATTTTTCGTAAACAATAATTTTACCGTTGCTCTCTTAACAATATAAGGTGGTGCAAACCAGCTAAGCAGCTGCTAGCTAAAGCAGCTAAAGTTACACAAGTGCGATTTGCCGTCTTTGCAACAAATAGAGTTGTTTGCATCAAAACAAACAGCTGGATGAGGGGAAATGCCAACAAACAACCTTAAACTATCTAGTTAGCTGGTTACACAGCTAACAGAGCTTTGGCATTATACGAAATACACGTATCCGTAACCCCTGTTAGCTAACAGTAGCTTAGCTTTCGTCCAGGGTTGTAATGAAATGGAGGACGGTAACATTAGCTTGCTGTCTTATATGATAAGATATGCAAAACAAAATATATCACGCGTGTTTATGAAATATAAGCTGTGTAACAGCTATAACATATATCTAGTTCTTAAAGGTGGCTACCAATGTCAAACTTTAGTTATTTACCTATGTAAAAGCCCGATGAGCCCCCAGTGGTGAGCTGTCTATCGGCTCTCCGCTTCTTCCTTCTGACGTGGAAGACTGCTTCCTGAGCCACATCACTGCTACCGTGCCCCGGAAGGCTCAAACGCGCAAGGAAAATCTAACTAACATTTAAAAAAGCTGAATTTTAAAATATATCAGAAGGTTCCACTTTAATTTTAACTTTTGCGTTCTTCTATTCTCTGAATGAATATTGCAACATCTAAAAGGGAAATAAATAGACAGAACAAAGGAAGAGAAATTGTACTATTTCATTCAATACTTCTGTTGGGACAAAAGTCACAACAAAAGTAATCTTAAGACACTTAAAAATCGAAGAACCAGTTTAACTATGCGTAGTTCAGCCAAAATCAATCCATTTTATTCAAATACATAAAAGAATACAAAAGAAAGTAATAGAAATGCAACACTTAGAATAAAAATAAAATTATGCAGAGATACAGAAAAGTAAAAATAAATGTTAAGTTGCAACACACCGAACAAAAAATCTCAACTCATGAATCAATGCAGAAATAGATGTCACAGTTTTTGTATGTTTTTGTAAGAATTGCCTGTTTTTAGAACACTGGTGTTAAAAAAACTGGTCAACTGTACAAGATTGCTAATGCTGTTTTAATCTTTCTTTTTATTTACTCAGAAAATATTGTTTTACTGAAACAGCTCACGGGATGCACAAAGCTGAAATATGACACTTTAATTGGACCAGTGGGATAAGCAGAATAGTTTTTCACCATAAGATAAAAACATAAATTGCTATAACAATAATAATTTCAATTTCCAGAATTATTTTATTTTCATTACAACAGATTAAAGTAGTTTGTAGCATCCTCTAGTGGACCTTAGTGCCACAGTAGATGCTAAAATATCTGACTGTATCTACCTGCATGCTTCTCTTATGTGGACAGAGATAGAAATCGTTCTACAGAATGCTTTCTAAATAGAGAAAGCATAGATTGCTGTGCTCTGGTTGCTAGGATTGTTCTCCTAACTGAAAATGTCTGAAATCGTCTCATTCAAAAGTTTAAGTTCTTTGTTACATAAAAGGCTTCCACAAAACAGGACCAGGGTCAGATGTTACAGTAAAAACAGCACCTTTTAACCAAATTTTAATTGTGCTTTATTGCTTAAAGTTATTGCACTTTAACTGGTTAAATAAAGGTTATTAAACAATAACAGTTAAAAATCCTACATGAACTCCTTCATAATGTTAGCCATTTCCTCACAAAATCACAACGTCTGTAATATTCCAGTGATTCTCAGACTCGCCATTAAAACTCTGTTATAGAAAATGGCAGAAAATAGAACACATTATAAGTTTATACAGAATACATAATTAAAACACACACTAACAAGCTTGAGTTTCTTACTTGTTTCAGAGCATCAATTACCAGTTGTGGTAATTTCCAAAAAGGCAATCACATCCACAACCCCATAAACCCTTACCAAATTTCTTTGTATTCATGGTAAAAGGTGTCAATGTATCTTGTATTGATTCGTTTTAGATTCACAGTTTCATCCAATGAACCTGCACCTGTAAAAACCCTCTGGGGTTACAGCGGAGAGCACTATAGCCTATACTGAACACAATGCTTTACTTTTCTATTTCACTTACCTTTTAGCTGACATTTGTTGTAAGAGCATGTGTAACTAATGACATTAGAGGTAGCTCTTTTTAATTAGTGAGAAGGATCCACAACTTATGTTGTAAGCTGATGTGTTAGCAAGGGCATAGTGTCAAATGGTTTGTTTTACTGAGTAAATTATGTCTTTACTTCAAAGTGTTGTGGTGTGATTTTTAAAACATCTTGAAATATATGCAAAACACCAAATTTGCTACTGATTATTGTCCTCCAGTAGCGTCGTCAAAAATCAGTAGTACTAACTATAAATACAAGTTGCCTGTGAGCTACCTTTAGTGTGACATAATTCTTAGAGGTAGAGTTTAGAGGTTAGAGTTTAAGCTCAGATATTTGAAAGTAAAGCCAAGATGGTTCCAGAAGTTTTGGCCTTGCTCATATTCATTTCCTTATGCTAGATTATGTAACTCTGTCTTTGTGGAACAGTCCTATGGTCTTCAGTGAAAGAGGGTCTGGTATTCTGAACAGATACACCATACATAAAATAAAAATATAGAATGAGAATGTGGAGATAAGAGGTTGAAGCAATATTTCACACGATGACAAACTGATAAGCCCCAAAAAGAGCCGTAAAGTTAATTTGGAAAGTTATCTGTTATCAAGAATATGCAAAGATATGCAAAATCCATCTGTCCATTGACGCAGCATTGCGGGTATTAATATTATTTCCTCATATGTTGATGATGTTTTGAACATGCAGCTTTATACACAAAATTGGTCTGTATCTGCACTGAAAATTTTCTGAGATATTTGAAGATTAAGATTTTATTATTTGATCAGCTTAACAAAGTAGTTTTTTTTTTTTTTTTTTGCTTTAAAAGTAAACTCACTTGAGTTATATGTCTTTAGTTATCATTCAAAGGTATTTTCTGCCTTAGCTCGTAAATCCTGTTTAAAGAATTTGATCCAAACGAAGGTTAACAGTTTTCCAAGTTTTCCCAGCCTGGAGAGCACGTTGGTGACATTGTCTGTCTCAGGATCCCATACATATCACACTTCACACACTCAAGTCATGAAGTTCTCAGTTGTGGGCTGTAGGCGGCGACGGAGAGCCCGATTTCTGTAAAAACAACATCTCACCTTCTTTCTTTAGTCTAAGTGCTGGAACACGTTTGAGTGACCATGGAGCGCGTTTGCTGTCATGTAGTTCAGCGTTAATACGCCGTGAATAGTTGTAAACGGGGGACCTTTGAGAAGATACGAGGAGCAGGACTCGAAGCTATGGCCGCACGGGAGGAAGGAGAGGTTTTGCACGGTAAACTAAGGCACCACGACGGGACTGGAAGTGTAAACAGCTCAGAGGGCTTCAGGAACGGCTATGTGAAGAGCTGCGTCACCCCCCTTAAACAGGACCATCAGAGAGGATTTTTGTTCAGCGTGTGCAGGTTTTGTAACGAAGACGTCCTCAATTCCAAACTGTTAAAGGTGTCTGCCCTGTACGTGGGCGCCTTTGTTGTTTTCGCCGTCTCTTTCCTCATTTCCAGGAGCTTGCAAAGTGACTCGGTGTGGGATTTGCGGACTTTTTTGCTGGGCTTCTCCCAGTCCATCAGTCCTCTGTTCAGCATAGGATGTGCGTTCTTCTTTCTCACCTTTTACCTGAGGAGGAAGAAGAGGCAGAGCAGCAGATCGTGGCTCCTGTCACTGCCAGCTTCGTGCTACCTCGGGGATTTTCTGGTTCTGCGGTTCTTGCAATGGGGAGAGGACCAGCACCAGATGCAAATGGTGGGCAGGTTGTTGTTCGTGTTGGGATGCGTGGGTCTGCTCACGCTGATCCCGACGCTCAAACTCAAGCACAGCGTCCTCGTCCTGGTGTTCGCCAGCGTAGTGTGGCTGCTCTCCCTCACAAGTTTGAGCGGTCTGCCCGCACTGCTCAGACCGCTCCTGGCCTGCTTTGCGGGGGTTTCTGGCTCCCTGTTGGGGATCTGTTTTGACCGCTATTACCAGACGAGGGAAGCGCCGTGTGGGATTTCCAGCGCGGAGGAAAAGGTCCCGGTGATCAAACCGAGGAGACGGTCCAGTTGTGTTTCACTCGGGGAAACGTCGACCAGCTATTATGGCAGCTGTAAAATGCCCCGCAGACCCTCGTTGCCCTGCATATCTAGAGAGCAGGTAGGTCACCTCACCCCCCTCCACTTCCCTCCCTCTCTGCAGGACCATGGTCTGTTGTTGTAGTTGCAAAAATAGGCCCACAGATAATCCACAACCGCTCACCGTGCACGCGAGTGGAAAGCACCCATGTCATGACAGAACGGAGTTCAAGCTCAACAGAAGAAAATGATCAGTTTGCCACTACAATAAACAAATTGATAGACAACGTCAGTCATGAGTCAGTGTAATGTAACTATTTAACATCAGCCTCACTGAATCTGATGTCTAAAATGACTGAAAACAGCGTTGGATTTCTAAAGAGTGACGTAGAAGGGCTGTTGTTTCTGTGTAACTTTATTCACATTAATTTAGTTTTTCTTTTAGACAATTCATTTAAGCAAAAACATGTATCATAAAAAGTTTGCTGTGTAGAAAATTAAACCTACAATTTTTCTTATATGTTTCAATAACATAACTTTTATATTATCGATCATGGCTGCTCAACAATACACTACGGTGACTGTCATCACAGTATTATTGTATGCAAATTATATGTTGAAAAGAGCTACTTGGAATGCAGTGATTGTTAGCTAACATACTCCAAGTATCATAAATTGTCCAGAAATATTAAAACTTTGCTTGTCAGTGAGATGCTTAGCCTGATTAATGGAGTCTTGCTTCAGAAGATGCACATAAATGATCTGACTTAAAGTCATACTGCCAGAGATGCTAGATCACAGAATGTTTTGGAAACACACAAGAAAGATAGGAGGGAGGACAGTGTGTGGATTTATTAGATCTAAAGTCATTGTGGCAACATTTACCAATAATATCACCTCAGCATAACTTTCTAATATTCTTGAGGCCTTAACACAGTTGCAGTAAGCAGATATTCACTGATTAATCAGTGTTATCTGGTTTGATTACTGCTTGAAAGAGGTGACTTATAGCTACACACATTATAGTTCTACTACACATTTCATCAGTGATTGTGGTTTTCAAAATATTTCCAGACAAGGTTTTCCTTTATTGTGTAAAAACAGTGAGAAGGGTCAGATCTCAGCCAGCTGACTGGCAGCACGCAGCACTGTGTACCATGCTCTTCTTTCTCTGACATCTCATTAAAAGCACTTAAAACCGTCAAAACTGCACGTTTCAAAGGTAGCATTTTTGAAACTAACATTTTAAAACTTTAGTATACCTTGCTTTCGTAGTAACTTTTCATAGGTTTTGTGTTACGATTGCAGTCAGCTCTGTGTATGAGAACAATACCACTTTGTCTGAATAGAAAAGATGAATTGCCCATTTTTAGCTTGGCAGTAGCTATATCTAAATCTATAAGGTCTGCTTCACAGTATTTTTCCATCTTCTTACATTTCCTACATTTCGTAAGGTTTGTATCAGTTAAAAGTGAAGAAATCTAAAGCTTGTTGGCAGAATAGCAACACATCCAGCAGTAGAGCCAGTGATGTGGGCTGTAGTTTCACATGACTGTCGACAGCATACACTGATGGAGAGCAGCTTCATCAGTCCTTAGCTGTCCTGCTGGCGAACATAAATTTGTACAATCTGTGAAAAGCCTAGTTATTTACATTCATAAGATAATGGGGACACTTTCCATTGTGGTGTCGGGAGTTTCATATTACATGTATCATGCCTCGACTTAAAAGCTTTCTGTACACAACTGTTGCCTTCATCTATACGTAAACCACATAGATATAACTGTCAACAAAGTATTTTAAAAACAAAGCAGGCTATTCTGAAGTAGATGCCAGGCCATCAGGTCACGCACATTGTTTCTGTGTCCTTCAAGCTTTGGGAGGAATGATAAGAGAACTAAAATTGCATGACCAGAGATTGTCTCGGTTGTTCTGTTTCCCGTTTCAGCATATTATTTTCTCCCATTTACCACATTGTGTTTCATTCTATTTGTAGAATAGCATGACATACTATAACAGTCCCTAAAATTCTATAGATAAAGCTTTATTCAACCAGATGCAAACATTTTAGATCCAAAAGGGAGCTTTATGCATAGCAAAAAAAAAAAAAACTCAGACAAATTTAAGCACATTACTAAGCGGAGGAAAAGAAACTAACATAAACTAGAGACATAAACTAAATGCACAGACGCAGTTGCTGTTACGTTTTATAGTTAGCTTTTGTGATGCTGCTTTTAAGTTCTTCACCTCATAGTAATTAGCCTCTAATTTACCAGGTACACATTTAAAACAGTCAAGGCCCCGAAAGTCCTTTTTGTTTTGTTTATCTGCTCAAAGCTGAAACCGGACATCGTATTTGACAAAACACGTGTTAGCTGGTAATCAAAATAATCTAAATTTGTGGGAAGTTATCATCAGTCATGACATTTTCCTGGTTTTTCTGTATTTTAGTTAAAGTTTTTCTTAGAAACCAGTAGAAGTTAATTTCAAAAGTGGGTTTGTATGAATCTCCTCCAGTGATTTCCACTTGAGCTGAATTCTTACATGTACATTAGTAAAAGAAAAGAAAAAAAAATATATATAAATGCTAGCCTGCATATTGATTGCTTATATACAATTCTGCTGAACACTTTGTCATAGTTGTCTTGTGTTTTATCTACCTCTCTTTTGTATCTGTTTGTCTCCCCTGTTGGACAAAGAATTACTCCGCTGGGAAGGATTGCAAACTTTGCACAAGAAAGTATCTTCAGTATAATAACAACTCTTTGTTATATTGTGTGATTCAATTGCGATATTGCACAAAAATGGACAGCCTTTGCGTCAGAGGCAGGCAAAAAGCAAGTACAAAGAATCATTTTGAAAGGAGTCACTCTGGGTTCACTGGTAATGCCGTACATGTTCTTCATCTTCACACACGTTCTGCACACAAAGCAGTCCGTGCACCCTCTGCCCTCTTGTTTGACAGGGTCACTGGTTTCTGTCTTTCGCTCACAAATGCAGGAGAATTGTTCGTCCATTAACAGCAACACGTGGTTCTTCAGGCACTGAGTTCATCACTGTGGTAGGCATAGTTTTAGCATCATATTCATACAAGAGTAAAATATTTGTTCAGGATAGCATGTAAATATGGACCATATTTGAAAGCATTCGTCATTTTAGAATCATAACCGTCTTTTTTGAAAAATCTTGTCTTCACCCTTGGTTGTTAATTTTGAGATATATTGTCACAATTTAAAGATATTAAATTATGTTCATTGAGTTGTCTGCAAAGTTTTATCACTTACAGTCTGTGACATGATTGATAATGTCCTCCTCTCTCAGTTACAGTGCTGGTAGATGGAAACAGCCACTCCTGCTCTTAGCACATTGACACCATTGTGAACTTTCTAACCTCTCTGGACAACACACTCTCCTCGGAGAACCTCTGTGCCAGAAGCATAAACGATGTGTTCCCACAAAAGGAAGGGATTGACAATGTCTAGCACGTAGATTGGCTTTTTTTAAAAGAGTGATTACCTGCTCGTTTTGTCTACAGTGAAAGCAAACTTCAGAGAAGGCGTAGAGTTCTCTAGAACTGCCAAATGATGGTTCCCAGACACTTGTTATAGATGAGTATTGTGGTTGTAATAAACAGTGGAGGACACGTGTAATGGATGTATGTGGAGGTCGACATTATCCTGCTGGGGAACCTCACTGATGTGACGCAAAAGGTTATAATGGACTTTTTCTACAAATACAAATAGACCTCGTGATTCATAGACCTGTCATCAGTATGAGAACATTTCTGGATCATTTCATAAGTTTCTGACGTAGGGATGTCCCAATCAGGAATTTTCCCTTCTGAGACAGATTTGAATCTGTTTATAAATAGGAAAGAGAGTCACTTTCTGATGATTTATAACATTTATTATATTTAGTGCCATATACATGCTTGAAAATAACGTTTTATCAATAGTAGATCTCACTTAGTGTTAATATGTTCTCCAACACGGATTACTTTATTCAAAACAGCTGCTGACAATACATCACATAAAACGTGTCCAACGTTCTTTCTTCTGAGTCTTCATGCAAAACGTACAGATTCAATATATTAATGTGCTTCTCTTGGTGATGTTGTTCTGCTTGTAGATGTCACAGATTATTTTAGTGGTCTGTAATGTTGGGCTTTATTAGGACTTGTTGATGATTCGACTCATAGCATACTTCACTGCAATTGTAGGAAATTGCGTGTTGACACAAATTAGAAATTATTCTCCTGCTTCCTAAACTTAGTGCTTCACTTTGAATGATGCAAAACATTATGAATAGTGTTTCTTTCTATTGTTTGTTGTTTATATGCGATAGCTACTCGGAAAACACAAATTGGATAAACAAAATAACAAACATAAAGTATAAGTTTTGCAAGCTATTCAAAGTCAGAACTGCACATTATATTCAATAGCGATTGCCATTACTGTATTAGTATATGCAAAACCTAAGTCATAAAGGACTTCTTGGACATAGCATTTAGTAAAATATAATATGCAAAACACTTTGTGTATCTCTAAAATATTTGGACAGGTGGATGGACTTTAAACTTCCTTTTCTTCTCACACGGGACATATTTTTTATCGCTGAGATGCTGAAGCCCACAGACAGTGGTGGAGAAACACTGTGTTCTAATGTGTAAAAAAAGTTTGAAAAATGCCGTTTGATTGTATTTGTATTGTCATCAAAATTTTCAGCAATACCATCGAAATGAAATTTCTTTTATCATATATAACCCGGCCTTGATAGTTGAAAATTGGCTGTGCGTCTGCATATCTTTTTATCATCATAAGTTTTTGGTAACCTAAAATGGTTACCAAGAGTTCAGTTTTGTTTAAATCTTTTAAAAATATCTTCACTGGGGCCCTGAGTTGGTACCTGGAACTGGATGAGAACATCCCTTAACTGTGCGATTTGACCTGAAAACCATGGTGGTGTGCCCTGAGACTGCTAAATGGCCGAACTGAAGATGCACAGAAAATGAGAGAGAAAGTTCAGATTCTTTTAAATTAAATTGTGTGGAAACTAAAAGAATCCTTAGAGCAGTGGGAGGCTAACATGAAACATGGATTTTATCCATTTTAAACGGCTACAACTGGAAATAGAATAAACCAGTATTCGTTTAAATTAAGTTCTTCTTAGAGATGAGCTGTTATCATATCGTTATTGGTAAACTCTTATGAAACGATTGTAATGTATCTCGATGAAAATAAACCTTAACTGTTGGTTTCATATATCAATATATTTAAAATTTAGTTTAAATGCCATTATTTGGTTGTACACACGAGATTCTTGCTGAGTTTTGTTGCTTTTATTTCAGTCAAGTCTGTCCAATCAATTTCAAAAACAACTACAAGACCTGGAAAAGCACAGGAATGTGCCATTTTTGATGTCTGATGGAAAATCCCAAAGTTTACTCCTCACTAGCCATGCTTTAACTAACTCCAGCTGATGAGATGGGTTGATAAAGCTGACAGCCTCAACTAACCTAACATCGACAAGCTTAACAGTCTTCTGTGAAAATGAAGATTACATGAATGTTTGTAGTTTTATTTTGGTTTTATTTGGACTGACAGAAATATGTTCTCTCTAGCCAATACATTAAATGAAATACAATACTGAAGTCATTTTACAGTTCATACCGCATACCTTCACTGTTCACTTAGTGTTTCAAGCATGCTGTGTGTGTGTGTGTGTGTGTGGAGCAAACAGGCAGCAGCTAGGATCAGCTGTGTGTATCCTTTTCCTTACATTTAAGCTTATGCCCTAAAATAATTCTGTCTGGGATTTATCACACTGTAGTATCCAGGTGCTGTTTAAACTTTAAACTTAGCTTCTTCCAGTTTGTTTACTGCTATGCTGCAGCTAGTTATTTGGGAGAAAACCATAAAGTGGAAGATTGTGAAAGACAATTTTATTAATTTGCTTAAATATATATCTGACTCTTCAACAAAGCGGCTAACTTTTTGTTACATTTCAAATTAATGGATACCTTATGTGCCGATTGATTAATGTGGCTGCAGTAGTTCAGACTTGTGCCCCCAGAAATGCGTACATGTTACAGGGTCCGTTGATGGGATTGCCTTACTGGCTTGGTTGTAAAAAAAAAAAAAAAGAAACAGCATGAGAGTGGTCATGCATACCGGGGATTACAGCTCACAGAAACCTGTGTCACTAACAGGTGTAAGGTATAGTCATCTGAAAATAATTTCTATACTCTGTGTGCCACTACTCATTGCCTAATATGCACAAAGTGATAAACACTATCAGGGAAATTCCTATCTGTCAGACTACAGTAGAATACCTATGCTTGAGCAAAAGATGTTCGTTTTTGTTTTTATTTTCCTGCATGAAGCCTGTCAACCTGTAATGAAACCCTGAAAATAATACTTTTATTTTTTTGCCCAGGACATTTCAGTAGAAAAAACTATGTAAACATATCAAAGAAAAGACTTCTGTTTTCATTTTTATCAGCTTGCAAAGCACATGCAAATATCAACAGGAATTAAATGGAAATTTGAAAATAGATTTTTTTTTTCACTTGTGCATTCTGAACCCCGATGACTGAACAGCAGAGAATTTCACTAAAACTCAGCTTGACAAGGCCTTATCAGCATATGTTTTAGAGAAAAAAAAAATAATTTTTCATAGTCTCTTACGTAATTTAATGTCATTATTTAATTTTCTTAATTTAGGTTTTTGAGTCTATGAGTATAATATTAAAATCAAGCAAGCAAATATATTTTTTTACATGCAGATGATACCAAAAGGTTAATTATGAACTGTGTAAGAAGACTAATTAAAATGTATTGATAGCTAATTTTCTGTCTGTTGCATGTATTATATAAAACTTTAACAAAAACAATCCTGTAAGCAAATGATGAAATGTCACAGAAAAGGAAAGAAGCTCAGCTTGTACCACTCACTGTCTCGTTGGTTGTTGTAATTCTTGATAAACAAAAAGTCGCTGCACCAGTCTGAACTCATAGGCTTGTATATTTATATGTAAAGTGTGTGAAGTTTAAACTGCCTGGGAAACAACACCCATAGTTGTTTCTGTTCTTTTCCTTTCCTTTCGTTTTCCATTCTAGTATCACAGTTAATAGTGTGATATCAGAATATGTTTCAATCAAGTTTCTTTTATTTTAATTTTTTAACAGTTTCAAGAATATTCACTAGTGTTGCACCAATCAGCCTTTTTCATTTAGATACCGGTTTTCCTTGACGTTTCACCTGCAAAAATCAATTTTTTCTCCTTCCTATAAGACAGGAAGGAGAAAAAATAGATAGCAAGGTATAATCCAATTAAATATGATGACATTTCAAGTTTATACATCAGCATATTTGTCCTTATCCGATTTCTACTGAACACACCGGCAAAATGCATCAAAGTACATTCTCTATTGCTTATTTAAATTACAAAGCAAAAATGGAGGGAGTTCTGTGTTCTGGTGCATTTAATGAATAAGCATTCATTAAACAATCATCAGGTAAAATTTTGTATTTCACCTGATTATTACCAACAGAGCTGATAAAGAGACAATTGGCCAATTTCAGTCTGTTGCTGATTGGCGAATTTCTAGCACCAACTTGAAGGAATGAATTAAGTGTGCATTTATAAAATATATCAACTTAAATATACTACTAAATTGTTGCAATTAAAACATTCTGCTTATCTAAAATGTTGATAAATGAGACTAATTATTTATGTAAAATACCAGGATAAAGAATTTCACTCCTGAAATACACTCTCCAAATTGTGCATAATTAGAAAGAGTCAGCTAAATATATATATTTATTTTTTTAAGAACATTTTGTGTTCACACTTCCAGGGTAAAAATGTTCAATTGGATTCACACGGAAGACATCACAGGCCATGCTGTTAGCGCTACGCAAATACAAAGATCGTACACTGTTTTTGTGTGGCTCCACTCTACGGGGGCAGGCAGGGGTAAATAAAACACTTAATTCCCCCCCCACCCCTCATTGCCCTCCCTCCAAAATGCAGACAAAAACAGAGGAGCAGACTGTGGAGGGGAAGGCTGCAGGGAGAGCAGTGAAAGCACAGGGCAGCTCTCAGCTGTCACGTTAGCTTGCTGTTAAGCCATGTGGAATGATATAACATTGACGTCACAACCGAGTGACGTACTACGGGATGATTGCAAAGAGGAGGGGAAAAAAAATTAGAAGAAGTCTTATTAATTGCCCAGCAGAAAATAGTGCCTGCCTTGAGCGATGATGAGACGGGCTGAAAAGATGGTGTACAAAAGGAAATGTTGAGATGGAATAGGGAGAACAGATAATTGGACTTCAGGTCGGTTTATGCGTCCTGAAAATAATAAATAGAACGTAACGGACAGGCTTTTCTTAGTTTGTGTGCCAGAATCCTGCATTTGACTGTTTTATAAATTGCTTATATTTTGCTGGAGGTCTCCTCCATTTTCTGGTTGTCTTTATATGAGCACAAATAAGTAAGTATAGCAAACTGGTTATGTAACCTGTAACAACTCTTATCTCATGAGGATATTAATGAAACTTTTAGCTGAGTTGGGGTGTGGGTGTTGCAGCATCAGTAACTAATCAGCTGTAACCCACTGTAACAGTGGCAGTAATTTGGCATTTTATATGAGATAAAATCTTAGCATTAATGTGTGTGTCTATGGTATTTATATTTGTTTTCCACATGTTTTAATTTGATGGTTTTTTTCTGCCTTTTAATCAGAGGTGAAACACCATGTGAACAGTGTGTATAAAATTCTAAAGAAGTGCGTGTGTGGGGGTGGGTGTGTGTGTGTGTGTTTGCATTGAGCAGTTTTATTGTCCAGTGCAGGCAGTTCTCCTCATTCTGGTCAGTGTACGTCTTCAACTTAAAGTGAAACTAGCGTAATTTCAGTAACTATGTTTCTGAAGTGTATTATAAACATTCCCCCATTTTTTAATTATAACTATGCTTCTGACACATGGAGGTTGCGTCTTACGAACCTTTTGTAAATGTGGCATTTGTGTGGGTGTATGTTTGTGTTTATTTTTGAATAACTAAGGAACCTAAAATACTGATGCATATTTTTAATTTACATTTGAATTGTACTTTCTTAAAACAGTGTCATTTTACAGAATAGAAATTATTCTGAGTGAAGGAACAAACAAACAATATTGTTTGTTCATTTCTGTAGAATGTTTTTTTATTGCAGAAACCATAAAACTGGAATTTTAAATCTCTATTCTGATCAGTATTAATTTGGTGTTTTTCACAATTTTATTGTTATTTTTACCTTAGATACTTAGGGATAAATTCATAAAAAATAAAGGTGTCCCCATGTTTAGTGTGTTCTTCTAAACAAGGATTTGAGAGTTTTTTTTCTTTTTTTTTTATGACTGTTTGATGAAATGTGGCTTGAGCTGAGCTATTTAACTGATATCACCTGAAGTTAACCTCCGTGTTTTGTAAGCCTGTGTAACAGACGCGAAGTCGAAATGAAGATGTCCCAATTTATTGCTTAGCAACACCTCCCCGAAACCTCAGGTTCCTTGGGTAGTAGCTGTGAATGTCTTCTAAATTCTAGATCAATATATAATTTTTTTAAACAAATATTTAAAATGTTTATGTTTTTATCTTGTGGCGACTTATGCTGGTTAAAACTTGGCTCCTGTTACTGCACCCAGTTGGGGGCAGCTTCTGTTGGCCTTTTAATGCCAGGAGTACTTTTGCATAGGTGCTTTAAATGTTTCATTGCCGCGGCGGGGCCAGGAGAAAGGGTTAAGCTGAGCGAGCGAGACTGCAGAGTGAAACAGGATGCAGCGACTGCATTGTCAGCCTGCTGGTGTGAGTGCAAACAGATGAGGAAATGCTGGAGCGGGTACTCCAAAACTCGGGTTGCCCTGGAAACGTTTTGCGTCACGATCACCAGCAATTAGCTTGCAGCTCTTTAGTTTTCATGATAGGTCTAGCAGAGCTTAGCCTAATGACTCTGGTGTCAGAAGGGCCATCTTAAAAAAATGGCTTCATGGAATATCAGCGGAGGACTTTGCTTCCTCTTATCTTTCCTTTTTTTCACCTTTTGTTTGCAATATAGCTAAAACGTTAATCATATTTGGTCACACTTTTAGAGCTATGATCATTTTAAAATTGAAAACAAAATAGTTTTGCATGCCTCCTATATGTAATGGTTTTTTTTTCCTAATGCGGTATAATGCACCGCTCTGACATTGTCTTTGCTTATATGACTATTTAAATTTTTTTTCTGGATTTTTTTCCTCCCCTCCCTGTAATTTAGGTCAGTAAAGCCGACCCTTCGCCGTCAGCTAAGTTTGAACCAATTAGACACACTTATACTTTTTTTTTGACACATAAAACCAGGTGAATTAAATTTAAATAAGTAATTCTGCAGTGGTCCCAAAACTGCTGGTATTCTGTCTCTTTCCACCTAGCAGTGGAGATTTTTTTTTCCACTAAAGGCCACCAACATTTCAGACAGGATAACTTCCAGACTTAGGATGTGTGGACTGTTTTCTTAGACCAGTGGAATAAGTGGCTAAATCCGACTTCTATGACATAGGTGGGAGAACCTTGGTTAAATAACCTCTGTGGGAATTTAAGTAGATAGCAACGGAGGATGTAGTAAATTTAACTTGTATTTAAATTACGACATACCATAGCGTTTACAGACTGTTAATTGTTTCCAGAAAACTTTATGGAAATGACATAATCCTTCCCCTGGTTTCTCACCAAATCATGACTGAGTTAGATCTCTGAAAATTTGACTCTTTCACTCTTTAGTTTCTTCCCGCTTTGGTCATTTGAGTCTCTCTGTGTCTATCTCCCTCTGAATTTCTGTCTTTCTCTGTGCGCCTCTTTTGAAAACGGTGTCAGCGCTGCTGCTTTTACACCAAAAGGCTGTTGCTAAGTGACGGTTGACGTCAGCCGCAGCTACAGAGGAGGGTTTGTGTGTGTTTAGCAGCTGAGGGCAGATCCCACTGAAAAGGGCAAAACTGTGAAGCACTATTAGTCACTGCAATGAAGACCCAAACCTGGCCGAACAGGATCGCCATTTCCAATAACTGCACAATTTGTTTGGTTGGACTTATGGTTAATGCAAATGTTTTAAAGGGGAAAGGTTTTTTTTTTTTAAAAATTTATTGGAGAAACTGCTCTCCGCCAATTCCCACCCCCTTTTCTTCACTTTTTCTTCAGTCTGTCTCCCTTTTTTCTCTTCTTAATCCCTCCCCCAACACACATGCACTGAGATACCCCCCATACACATACACACACGCACACTTTTCTTATGCCGTTGATTTCTTTTGTCTGACAGAGGTGTCTAACTTTGCCTGTCAGTGTGATATCTGCATAGCAGGTTGTTCTCGACATGATTGACATTGTTTGAGGTAATCACTTACCAGGAAATGTGCCTCGTACGCTGCCGCTCCTCTTCTTCTCTTTTGTGATGTTGCTGCTTACACTTGGCCTTTTAATGTATACTAAATAAATTCAAATAAAACTTCAACTCTTTTTTTCAGCACTTCTAAAGTACAGTCAGCATAGGAGCTGACGCATTGAGTAAGTCAGGTTGCATTACTTACTCAATGCGATTTATACGCATTAGAAGAATAGTTATTGGAAATGAAAAAGAAAAAACAGTGATGTGGTTCATATACAGTTTAAAATATCTGCATGTTTTCAATAAGTAATGGTGACTTAGGAAAACCAAGCAGGAAGTTGGAGTCTGTGAATAATCACTCCATACAGGAGCTGCATGATGATAGGGAATTATGTAATTGCTGTATTAGAAATGCATACATTGATGCATGCCTCCTATGTGTCATTATTTTTCTAATGCAGTGTAATGCACTGCCCTGACCTGTTGTGATAAATTAACTTTTTCCTAACTCTGCATTTATTTGCTGTCATTATGATGCTTCCAATCTCTCTACAACTTTGGTATACCTTGAATTTTAAGTGATGCCTTTTTCACACCTTAAAGTCCTTAATGAGATGACAGAAAACCGTTGACGTGGCCAGAGTCCTGACCCCCCGTCACCTGTTGCTCAGTAAAGCAAGTCAGTTGACTAAAAGATGGCTGCTACACCTTTCTGTTCCTTTCAAGAAAGACAAATGCAGTTGTTTGGAAATATTTCCGGTCACAAAAAATGCTACAATGAAGGGAAACAAGGCTCACACTTTTCATAGCTTGTGTGTTCTATTTTCAGGAGAGAAGTTATGGAATAGTTTAACAGATGAAAATAAGAAAAGTAAAATCTATACCTGCATGATATATTGAATACCAGCCACAATATTACACGTCTTGGATTCAATATTTGGCAAACTAATATTTTTATGGCACCATGTATTTAAATTCTTTTTGCAAATTGTGTATTGGATGGGTTTTTTATTGTGTTTTATGCTCAGACCTTAAAATTGATCTTAGTCACCAAGATGCTGTTGCTCATGGAGAGTGATGAGGTTATTGTGATGACAGAAAAGAAAGGAGAAGCTATGGAAAATTTGGGTTGAATGTTAACAAAATTGTTATTGCAAAATTCAAAAGTAGTATGTTTCCGTGGTAAGCACTTAAATCAATATTATTAAATATACAAAATGAAAAAAAAAAAAAGCAAAATAAAAAGGAGCTGTTTAATCCTGGACAGTTAGAACTTTGTAAGAATACAAATATTGTGGATTCTTAGAAAAGGAATGTCAACATTAAAGGTGGAAATAAATATGCTTATTTAGATTTTATATGTTTATTTATGAACGTTAAGACAATCTACTTGAGATTAAGCTGTGAACTGTCTTTGTTGCATTATGTCAGTTGCAGTGGTTAAGTTCAACAAAGCACATGGCTAATTAGCATATCATCACAGATGCCGCCACTGAAGGTTTTCTGAATCCCTTTATACTTGTTTCTGCAGCAGTAGTCCCAAAATTATATATAATATCACTGTGAAAAAAGTGTAAAGATTATGCTACTTTTTACTTATTGTTATTTGAAGGTTTTTTTATAGTACTCTATTTTTATAGTACACTGCTTTCACTGGTGGGGTTTATGCTAATTTGAATACAATTTTGTCTATTAGAAAACAGTTTTAGTATTTTTTTATAGAACAAAGCAAAGTTAAGGTGCACTTAAGTTTTGAAGAGATTTAGAATAAAACATTTTTATTTAAGTTTGTTTTAAAAAATATATACATAAATTATTCACTTCAGTGTAGTAAGTATAAGTTATTAAACTTACTACATTGAAGTGCAAAATATTTTTTTTATAGAATCTGTTTTTATCTTGTATATCAGAAAAATTAACCTGAAGATACATATTTTCTCATTTGCTAAGGTTTTCAAGTATCACACACAACAGGGGACGTTTATTAACCTAAAAGTACCTCCTCAGTTACAATTTATTTATAAATATAAACACACAATAATTGTTGTTTGGTTAAATATAAAAGTTAACAAAATAGGATTGAGACATTTAATTAATGCATCAGCAATATTCTTATTTAAGCAGTTAATCCTCAAATTAACTGCTTAATCCTGAAATCTCAACCCTGCATCCAAGGATCAGCTGAGTCAACAGTGGCTTTGCTGCCACATACTGACAGCAGGCACGCTGGCATGGCACCATAGGCATTGGGCTTCGGTTTACTGGGATTCGGGGTTGTTAACATGGATACGTGTGTCATATGGTCAACTCTTAACACATAAAATGACCATACAGGAAGTTTTGTGTTGCTATTGCTAAGAGAATTAGCACTTTATTTGTCAAATGTTTGCAAGTAAAAAAAGAACACAAAGCCTGAGGGAATTCAAAGTTATTACAGTTATCCTACTTATTTTGGCACAAAATGCAAAACATGGATCATTCAAGCTGACTTTTGACAATTACTTAATGTGCTATTTTCTGCACTTGCAGACAGATTTGAAGTGTTTTTGCTGGTAAAGTGTTGCTGCTGCAAGTAAACGTTTTGCATATAGCTAGAGCTCAGTGCCAGTTGTCACTACATATTTTTTGTAGCATATTTGATCGTCCAGAATCATTTTTATACCATACTTTGCGTGATTCAAAAAGTGGAATCAGACAGTTTTCCCTTTGCCACCTCTGATTGGTGGTTGGTGTGTTGTTAGGTAAGATTTTCTTTCTCTTATTCATTAAATGCTTGTAAACAAATAACTACTATTAATTTATCAACCAAACACATGTACTTTGCAACTTTTATTGAGTTTAATAAAAAAATCTGATAAAGTTAAAATGCTCGGTTGCTTAAACTTACGGATACCTTAGTAATTCCTTAATTTCCTGTTGGGTTTAAAATTACCTCCTCTATCAAAAAGCCTGCAGCTCACTTCTGTTTTTGTCTTCAAAATGGAAATCTAATTAAGTACGTCACATAAAACGCTTTCATCTCTAGTGATTAAAATGTCACTGATGTAAGCACTATGACATTTTACATACATGAATGTGAACAACGGGTACTGCAGTGAATCCTCAACAGTTTATTCTTCAATAAACATGTTTGATATATGCAAAGTTATAATGGTATTAATGTACAACTATACAGCCATAACACTAAAATACCTAGAAAGTTGTTGTGAAAAACAATAAACAAAAACATTTCTTGCAGAAACATTTACCTAGAAATCCAAGGCAAATGTGGACAGGTAACTTTTCTTTCTCTTTAAATCTGTTTAGTAAACCCACTTAAAATTTGTTTGTGTGACTCACTGGACAGTCACTTCCAGTATTTATGCATTTCTGGTGATGTAGGGCAGCACCCGCTGAGCGTCTCTCAGCGTGTCCTTTCAGGTTTAAAATGCTGATCCCTGGTGGTTCCGAGGAACTGATCCAAATGCTGTCAGGACAACTCGCTGATACTGATTCTTCCTAAGATGGGATATTGAGGGAATAGTAATTAAAGCTGCTGTTAGTGGCAGGTGACTCTGTGTTTAAACATTTGCATGTCAGGAAAAGTAGCTTTGTTCACTAAAATGAAGACAAGTGCAGTACAATATCTTAACTTTGCTGGAGGATTTTTCTCCGTTTCCTGTCATGTAACTGTTTATAGCAGTCATTTGAAATGCACTATGCTCATTTAATCAAATGGACCAGGCTGGGTGGGGATTTGTGTTTGTTGAACGCAACAATAGCCGAAGATTAGTATCTGCAAATAAATGAAATATCCTGTGCTCAGTTGTTGCAAGAAGAATCATGTGAGTGATGCGTCCGGTGATGAAGGTTGTCCTCGAATAGCCTTCCTGGAATGCTCTTGTGCCAAAAGTCTGAAATATGGATTTTGTTTTAATTTAAATATTTATATAATATAACTTAGTTTTAAATATGTCTTTGTAGATTAAATAATTTGAATGCCAAAAGGAAAATGTGTTATCACTTGCTGTGATTTAGGATTGTGGTTTGTTTCATACCATAACTATGTCATAAGAGCTTAAAAATCAGAAAGATGAAAGAGGAGCAAACAAGGAGAAACAAAGAGTAGGCAGGGGTTGTTGAAAACTGCAGTTAAACACAAAGAGACTGCTCATCAGCTAATTATATAATTACATTTAATAACCTTAAAAAGTCAAAATTTGCACAAAAAATGGCTTTTGTGTCTTTTTTTGTCTGGCTCTTAAACAGTCTTGAACCCCTTGACGGCAAGGGCAATAAGGCTTTTTGTGTTTGAAAGAGGCTGGATTACTGAACTGCACAGGTAAGGCTTCATAAAGCAGTCCATTACTACAGATTCTTTGAAGACCTCAATAGTTATGGGACAGAAAATCTCTAGTGGTAGAACAAAAATAATTGTGCCTGTGTTGAATTAGATGATCCAGTAGAGTGTCCATGAAGACAAAGGCTGATCCTTGACCAAAATTAAGGTCTTAATGTGATACCGACTACTGTCCAGTAACCTTAAGATGGCATGTGTGAGAAAAGGACTTAATGGGCATAAAGTTCCATCGGAAACCTCATCTCCGACAACACCACAAACCTTCCTGTTTGGACTTTGCAAGTTGACATCAAAGACAGGACATTGTAATGGAAAATAAGTTTTTTTTTCTGAGAGAAAAATAGTGTGGACAGTCCTGACGTCTGAAGAGACATCTAACTGTCAATGGCTTTTTAAAGATGTTGGTCTTGTTTGAGGGCCCTCGTCTTTGTAGTCCAGACTGGGTCTTTCAACAGCACAACACTGTAATTCGTCATGACTCTTGGGAGAATAATGCCCCTTTTCTGGACTATCTTGCATGTAACCCTGATCTAAGTCCCACTAAAACAATTTGCGGATGATGGCAATGGAAGTTTACAAAAACAGTGGTCTGCTTACAAACTAAAGTATTTTATGAAAACGTCTTGGAGCAACATTCCCACCAGCCTCATAGAAACACTCGCATCAATTTGCCTGAACAAATTTTCTAAGTGATCAACAAAAGCAGTGAGGCTGCTTGCTACTTAATCCTGTTTTAGACTCTTGTAGTCCTGTTTTGGGTTTTTTGATACCTAATTATGGTAAACCTTTAATGAGCTAACAAACAGCCTGAGTCAAAACATCGTTTGCAATAAATTATACTTTGTTTTGTCTCTCACTCCTATTTGTCCTTTTTACAATTTGAAGCTCAACTTATAACCTCTGCAAGATATTAATACTTGCTACTTTTATCAGTTTTGATCAAACTGATAAAATCCTGAATATCGCCAAGTGTATAAGAGATTTATTTCTCTTTGGCCATGTTTAATTTGGGCTTTATCTCCTCATTTTTTGTCATGAAACTTGTAAGTTAATAGTTCGGACTGTTTTTTTTATTTTATATGTCGGTAAAGCAGCATGTTCTTTATGGTCGTTCTGAGAGGAGCATACTGTCCTCATGGCATGATGATAGTCTCGCCTCATGTGTGCACCAAACACAGCGGGCTCCATGATGTGAAATACCAAAATACCCCACCCATATACCAGGCTGGAGCAGGCAGTTTTTATGATTTTGGATGTCTGAACAAAACAGATATAGAATTCATGGACAAGGGAAAGCATTTGGTTGTTTGGTTATGCTGGAAAACTAGATATGCGGATGCTCTTTTGGGTGATTAGCCATTGTTCTTGCAAGCTGATATATGTAACACATTATTAAATAGGGTTTCATGTGGTCTGTCTTCAGGAATTTCACATTTGCATATCAACAGACATACTAAAAAAAAATCATGTGCAATACAATGAAAGAACCTGAGAGTTAAAATACTGTAAAACAAATGTATTTGCCAAAACATTCTATCTTGATTATCTAATCTCATTGCTTTTTATTTGTGGTAGTAAATTTTTTGCACTATGTCTAAAATTCCTACCGATACTATATAGACATGTACCCCGCGACGATAAATTGTTTCCTGTGAGACGTCTTTGAGAAGGACATCCGTGATCCTGACCTTTATTTCTGTGATCCTACCCAGACCTTCGCATAAAGATCAACAGAGCAAAGAAGAACAAGCGGAAACATGCCTGCAGTTACTATAGAACAGCCAACCAGCTTCTCGCTGAGAACTTATCCAGACTAATGAACCGAATTTGGTGAAACGATTATCACATTTTCTCCCTGTTGGATTATTTGTTTTGATTTAACTTGAATTATCTGGCTGATTGACTTTGAGATGAATTAGAGCGTCACATTCTCCATTGAGTGTAACCTTTAACGCTGCAAGTGTCTAATGTGAGGCTCCCTAACACTACTTTTGTAGCAAGTTTGCGGATTGCGACATCTGAGAAGGCAAAACAAGAAGCTGTCTGCAGCCTGTGTCGCTCACTGGCTTGTAAATGATTTACCTCACCTCTGTTGTGGCCTCTTTTCTCGCTGTTCCCCTCCGTCTCCCTCTCTCCCTCTCTCTCTCTCCACTTCCCCGTGAACTCCTCCTGCTGGTGCTCGGCCCTGATGGATGGGGTTTGTGTTCACATGCTTGTTATTGGCCAGAGCTCCAGGGCTCAGGCGTTAGGTTGTGTTTATGAGAGGAGCCTGCACTGATTCCATGATAAAACCAGATGTTCCCTTACAAGGCTTCGAGTCTTTCCTCGTCGAGCTCTCATGTCCATATCAGGTATAACCTTCCTGTTGTTCTCAGATCTACCAGTTGCTGAAGTATATGTTACTCTGAAGCTCTTTAGTGGTCAAAAAAAGTTTGTGCAGAGGGCATGAAGCATCTCAAGTGTGCTGACCCAGTACAAAAAGTAATCTTTTATTGCTGTTGCATAGACTGATATTGAGCTTCTTTTTTCTCCCTTTACATCCTCTTCAGTATGTGTGATGAGAAGATAACATTGGGTCCTTGTCCAGCCTTGTTTGTCACAGATCCAGTTGTTTTGCAATCTGTAATTGCTTTTCCGACTGTTACCATAGGCACATTTAAACTAGTGGCTATTTTCTTTTGGCTGTTTGTTGTTCTATGAAAATCAGCACATGTCCTTTGTAATTGAATGGAATGCTCTTTTGTGTTTCTCATTTTGGAGAGCAGCTAAAAGAAATGGGCCTCTGTGTTTTATTATATGTACCTCAAAATAATAATAAAAAAAAGCCATTAATTAGTAATTAAAATTTCCAAAACACTCAGAATTAGCATAAAAAGCCCAGAATTATTCATTTTCTCACAGATTGAGACTTAAATTAGTGATCTTTTAAAATTATCAGCATGTTTCCTCTTGACTGGAATAATATTAGTATTGAAATGGCCTGGCCAGAGTCCCAAATCTGCTAAAGAATCTAGGTGGGGAACTAAAGATTAGGGTAATGGCAGGGAGGCCTTCCAACCTCAAAGACTTGCAGTCCTTCAGAAAAAAAAAAACATTTTCAAAATTTCAGAAGGTTATAGAATAAGGCTATAGAAGATTTCGAACATGCCATTTAAAAAACATTTTTTTTAAAGAAACCAAACATTATTTCCTCTCCCACCCCCAATTTTTTTCTTCATTTGTTTTTCTTTTTATAAATACCCACTTCATTTTCTGCCAGAAACAAATTTTGTGCTTGAATAAAAATTTAAATAATTAATCATCTAAATTTGTCAGGGGTCTAAAAGAATTTGGGCTTAACTGTAATTAAGTGTTGCTTCAGAATTGTTATGCTATTTTTTTTTCAAGGAGGGAGCTCTATGCCGGTAATTCAAACTTTCTGTGGTAAAGTCTTAGACACCAGTTCTAGCATTTTTCTTCTTTATTAATATAAATGGTGTAACTTCTAATGTTAAGATAAAAATGTTTAAATTAATAAATATTTATAAATGAATAAGTTATGTTAATCAGTTATGCGTAACCCAAACCTCCATAAAAGAAAAAAAAAGTTGCAGTCTGACATTTTCAATCAACACGCTATAATAAAGTGTGATGCAGCAAATCCGTGGTATGAATGTAATCGGATCTTATCGTTTTATTTTAGCTGGCTCAGGTTTGGTTGGCCAGTTTATTGTGTCATTGTACAACTTGATTGTAAAACTTAACAGCATTAGTATTTTAGCAGTTTTCAAAGGGAAAGGAGAGCAAAAGCACAGAGCTCAATGTAGGCATCTGTGTCAAATAGACTTAAGTAATTAATGTGAACAAACATCTCTGTATGAAGCTTAACTGGGTTTATGATTTTTACTTCGAACATGACAGCTTGGAGACGGTTTAAAAGAAAACTCTTGGATTGAGATGACCTTTGTCCCCTGGCACATACTCAGGCTTTGATATTACTAACCTTCAGTGCTTTAGTGTAAACAAAACCTTGGATTGACGTCGACAGCAGGAAGTACAGCTTTAAGAAAAGAAAAATATGCTGCAGGTACATGCTGTACCAATAAAATAAAACTCATTTGGTTTTCCTCTTTTCCTATCTTGAAACAACACTAAGACTGGTTCACTAAGTGAGCACCCCTTTTATTAATTTGTAGTTTTAGTACTTGGTAAAAATTAAATATTTTTTTTATGACCTTGCAAATTAGGGTCAGCAGAAAGAGCTATTGAGAAGTAGCGTTCGTAGTATTTACACTTGGGCTGGTTGCCACCGATCTCCAAAGGTCACACATGCCCAATCTTGTGCGATAGTGATGAATTGCTGCATTTCAGGTCAACAGAAAATCCGGACCCAGATAAAATGTAACCTGCCTGCACAGCCGGCACTGCTCACTGTCTACCACTATTTATAGGGGCATGATTTACAGAGTGGTTTCTAGTAAATGTGGGGCCAAAGTCATGCATGGATGAAAAACCTTTATGTGTGTTATATGAAGTGACATAATTTTTTTCTTGCTTAAAAGTTTTTAAAACATCTTAAAGTAAATCTGGCTCCCATCTGCATATCCCCCTGGGTGGTTATTTTTTAAATCCTTTTCTTAAAGCAAAACACGGAGGTTTAGAATAGAAATGGTGACACGGCCAAGACACCAGAGTCTACCTGACAAGCAACTGCGACTTTAACAGGCACCCTTTTAAACAGTACGTCCAAACAAATCTTCAGCAACTGTTTCCTATCTTTTAACAGTTTATACATGTGGTTAACATTTTCTGACTTTTATTTTAGCACAGTCTTTATAACAAGAAGGAAAGGGAAGCAGAAACAGCCACGTTGTCACTCACATTCAAATAGAACTTCATTTGTTTTTCTTCTTATGTGGTATGCAGACTGTATTTTGCCAGCATTTGGTAGCTTCCTGCTGAGTTTGGGTGTCTCGAACAGTAAAAAAAAAGTTTCAGGCTGTTTGAGCATGAAACATACCATTGTGGGAAAAAGTTCATCAGTGACGCGCTAGGGTTGACCTTACTCATATTGTGGCATTTTTGTTGTTCCTGCGTGTTGTTTTTTCTCGTTGTGAAAGCTCCACTTTGTGTGATCAGCAGCAGCAGCAGCAAGCCTACAGAAATGCACCACATGAGGCAAAGCTAATAGTCATGCACAGACATTTTCCTTAATAAGATAATACTTACTTATCTTCACAGTTTGTCTTATTCTTCACGTTTAAATTTTTACATATAATTCCGTCCTCTGTCTTTAACTCTTCAGTTTCGAAAGCTATTTCATGTTGTTTGATGTAATTTATTTTTAAGAAAAATGTGAGAAAAAATGTATTTGAATATCCAGTCGTTTTGACGGGTTCTTTATATTATGTAGTACATCAGAGGTCAAGAAGGTGTTCCTGGACCATGACCTCTTATTCTCCCTCTGTCTTCTGTTTAGTATCCCCTGTCTTCTGTTTAGTATCCCCAGCATTAAGAGGCTGGGGATTTATCTCTTTTTTTTTTTTTACTTCCACATTGTAATTTGGATATAATGTAGGACAATCACACAAGTAAAAAAAACCCCTCTAAATCCTCTTAGCCTTGATTCTGAAATTTAATGATGATGCATTTTAGTCTTATTTGTGTTCATGTTTCCTCAAGCTGGAAATAATACATACCATATTGCAAATTCATTCATTTTGTTGAATTGTGAAGTAAACAGAGTTAAAATAATACAATTTGGTATAATAAGATAAACCTTCAAGCAAACTCAGAATTTTCAAAATCTCACACTCACTTAAATAACGTATAAATTTTGGCTGTTTTTCGTGGCTGTTTCCTCATCAGCCCCAGTTGGTATGTATGAGTTGACTCATTTATTTTTTTTTTACTAGATGCACCGGTGATGCATTCTTCCTATGAATGTGCATCTAGAGACTCATCATTGACAATAAGAATGTGTTGCTGACAGATCTCAGATCAGTGCAGCGTGACCTCAAGAATTTTTCCCTGATAACCATCTTTCTACTCATGAAATGTTTACCTGGATTTATTGACTTGTCGACATTGTCCTTCCTTTTAACCCTCTGTCTGTGACTGTTTTACAGCTGTAACAGAGCAGGGACTCCTTTTCTACTCCAGCTTGTTTTCTAAATGTTGCTCTTTGAAATATTTGGTGCAGAACTACGTTCCTGCAGTAAAACAGCTACAATACAGCATTGGTAAAACTGAAAGTAGCTACAACAGGTTAGGTGCATAGCTATTTATTGATATGTGCCTAATTTTGATACTTTTTATTGGAATTCTTTGAAAAATAAAGAAAAGATATAGAACTGAATTTAAATTAAAAAAAAATTTCTTTGGCTAAATTTTGTACAAAAGTATATTTGTAAATGTTATGAAAGATTTGACGGCTTTAACGCCATGATTATTGAGAAAGATATGCATTTTCTTCAGACCATTTTTCAAGAAACTGTGAAAAAAAAAGCAACATATTTCTTTTAGAAAATACTTGTGTGATGGGTGCTGTGGTGGTGCAGGGGTTAAGCGCAGCCCACATAAAGAGGCCTTAGTCCTTGACATGGCCGTCACAGGTTCAATTCCCTGCCTGGTTTGCTGCATGTCTTCCCTCTCTCTCATTACCCTATTTTCCCGTCATAGCATTTTTAAATAAAGGCCACTAGTGCCAAAAAAACTTAAACTTGAAAATACTTGTCATTTCTTAACTAAAACAAATTTCTTGGTTCAATGAAAATGATTTAGATCTGAACCTGCAAGGGCCACAAATAATTTTGAGCTTAATTTTGATCTTGTATGTCTTTACGTTGGAGGCAGTAAAGGCAGTAGGGGCTCAGAATTATCGCTGCAGGAAGCACAAATGGTTGTAGTTTTGGTTGGAGGCCTAATAAACCCAACATAGAGGAAAGTCTGCTTGAGTCTTTAAGTGTCTTTCTCCATTGTTTCTCAAAGCAAAGACAGTGGAGAAAGACACGGTCCTGCAAATGGGTCTTTTTGCCAGCAAGGATTTTGCTCCTGTCAATATAAAAGCAGAGCAGGACTTTTAAGGGACATACCATAATTTCTCAGACAAAAGCAGCGCTTTCTGATTGTACGGATAGCAACCAGTATCATGCAGGTGTGTGTCTAAAGGCTGCGTGCCGTTCTTCTACTAAACCATGTAAACAAAGTGCCCTAGTAAAACCACATGCTGTGCCTGTAAGATAGAAGATGAGAGAGCTGCAAGCATCGCTGTTTTTGTAGCAGTAAACTTTAACTGACTACAAGTTTACACTTCTTCTTTGTGGAAAGAAAGCGTTGTTGATGTAGGCCAGACAGGGTTGGATGTTGGATCACTCCGGCAGCTGATCAGTCATTTAGTCCTATCCAAATTCCTTTAGCTTCCTGTTATTTCTGGTGCTATTTTTCGATGAGGTTTCAGTTAGATTTAGTTAACTTCATAAAAATTCACATTCTTGGACAACACAGAGGACAAAGAGTTCCAAAGTTTACTTTAAAAAGCTGTACAATAAATTCACTTGGTGGGATTTTTAATGTAATATGCCAACACAATGTTGCTAACAAAGTCCACGCTGAGAAGTGGAACTTTTCCACTAACAGTGTGGGACTTATTTGCAAATGAAGTTATGTAAATCTTAACACGGCTAAGACCAAATGCAAACCAGAGTTTCTGATGAGTCACAAGTGGCTTCATATATAATCCAGGAAAATAGAAACGACATGAAGAAACTGAGCTATCAATATGAACATACATGAAAGTTCAGAAATTCAGTTGCTTTGGTCCATTAACTTCATTACAACTCTCAAACAAAATTAGCTAACAAATTAAGATGGAACCTATTTTTTGTTAGTTGTTCTTAAATAGGTGGTTGGGGATTTGTTTTGTTTTTATCCTGGATAGGGTTATTCTTAGAAGACCTTTAGGATAACTGCACTAGTCTGGTAAAAAACAGTCTCTTGTTTTATGCTTTGCTTGGGTCTGGGCCTGAGGAACAATTGCTTGCTGGAGGTGTTGACCCTTTTAAGTTTAAAATGTTACCCTATTGCTAATGCTTATCCATGACGTTTTCAATACATCAGTTCAACGCCATGAAGCTTACTGGATTTAAAATATATTGAGAATCTGTTTATTGGAGATACAAAACTCTGGAAAAGTTTGTCGCATTTAACTCTACATTGTAACAAGGGTCAAGTCAGCGTTCAAAGTTTAATGTGTTATAATTTAACAATCTTCGATTATTGGTCCAGCCTACATGTTGGTAAGCATACTGCCCTCATGTATTATAGTGTAGATGCGAAACTGTGAAGAGGAAGCAAATGATTCTTCTTGGAAACTACTTTCACACGGTGTAACAGTGAATCACTGCAGGCGTGTCAAATGACAAAAACTCAGCAGCAAGTTGAATAAAACATTTAGACATGCAACACCTGGATGGCTTGATGAAGTGAAAAGCACAATGTGTTTCTGCGTTACAGAAAGGCTCCTCTGTTCACATTGTAGCATGTTTTTTCAGGTTCACATATAATGTGAAATATCTGTTCAAATACTGTAGGCTTATATTTAGGAGGATACATTTTTAGTACTAAAAATTAGGGCTGTTGTAAACGAATATTTTAGTAATTGAGTAATCTATCGATTATTCTTACAATTAATTAGGTAATTGGATAAAAAAAGGCAAAAATAAAACATTGGTAAATCTAACATAACAGCAGTATTACTATAGCATATCAATATCAGTGCAATTTTTCACATTTGAACTTCTCTAACAATTACTTTTCTGTAGTTTAGAAAATTAACCTGTAACAATAATAGCTCACTTTGTTAACTTGAAGAAAAGTTATACAAAAATGTGAAATTATATTCAATGTAATAATAAAGAGGCAGGCTCACAAAT
This sequence comes from Girardinus metallicus, assembly GCA_903067095.1. NCBI lineage: Eukaryota > Metazoa > Chordata > Actinopteri > Cyprinodontiformes > Poeciliidae > Girardinus > Girardinus metallicus. Next base: position 34,810 of record CAEGAE010044548.1, read on the forward strand.
AGCCTATCTATTTGTGAGAAGGCTGTTATAAAAGAATGTCTATATTCCAGCTTTCTGTTTCTGTATTCATCTTCAGTCAGTTTAATAGAGGAACTCTCACCTTGCACAGCCATTTATAGAGTTTGTGTTCATGTTTGATGGGATTTGACTATGAGGGGCAGTTTAGGACAAAAACTATGTTTTGTCTCTCACACACTACTAAAAACTCACACACAC
>CAEGAE010044557.1:0-21655 GCA_903067095.1 Girardinus metallicus
TTTTTAGTTTATTCAGCACTCTACCAGTCGACTGTCCTCATCTAAAAAAAAAAAAAAAACCACCCCCCCCCCCCCCCCCCCCCCCAAAAAAAAAAAAAAACAGGAAAATGGCTTAATTAAAAAGTGTGTTCTTTAAACTATTAATGTCATTCCTTTTGGAAATGTTATGAGTCTTTCTATTTAGAAAGACATGAAAATGGCAAGAAAAAAACAGCTAGAGCTGATATTTTAAAGAACTGAGCAGCATTTTAACTGGGCAGAATGTCCTTTTAGCATTTTTGGTCTCATGCTATAAAGATATTTTAATTCTTTTTTTTTTTTTATATGATTTCTATGAAATTATCCCCTCCATTAATAAAATCCATCAAAACTCTCAAACTTTTGTTGTATAAAGTAAACTCACCAGATAGCAGTATGGGCTTTTCTGCACTTTTTTTTTTTTTTTTTTTAGCTTAGTTAAACTCAGCCAGGAAGAAATGCTTTGACTTATATAAAAGGGTAACCTTTATGACTGCATAATATATTACAGGTAACAGTGTGTACAATATTTGTACCCTTATGAACTGTTTGGAGTGCAGTAAATGTTGTGTAGTATATTTCCGGTGTTATGAACTTCTAATTTACATGTGACTCTAGTATTTTCTGTCTCAGATGTTCACACTGGACACAGTTTTCAATGCCCAAAATGATAAAGATTACAGCTGATGGAAGCACAGATGAGGAATAAACAATTAGGCTTATTGTCATCACAATGTTTGCCAATGGAAAAAAGAAATTTACATTTATTTTGAAGCATTTGACCTGAATGCCGCTGACGAAAGGAAAGAAAAATTTCTCAGTTCTGTCCTTTATTTGTGTTTTTCTGATTTTCGGGCAAACGTGACAGTGACAGCAGGGCGAATTATTATGTAAATAAAATAAAAATAATTACAATGAATCAACTCTTGACTGCAAAGGCTTTTAATACTGACACCAGCTTTAGAAAATAAATATGTCAACATTTACTTTAAATTTACATTCAAACACACTATTTTCTTATTCACATTTCTTTGGTTTTCTGAAATTTATTGTCAAATAATGTACAAAAGTAAAAAGTGATCCATTAGATTTGTATGACCATACTTAAAAAAATACTCATATAAGCTTCTTTCTCTCGGCTATTGGACATGCAGTTTAATGTTTTGTTTGTCTTCTGTAGAGGCGCTGGTTTTCAGTGACCCAGATTTCAACGAGGACGACCCAAACTTCCTGTCTCGCAGCGAACGCTACGACCAGGCCGTTCGAAAAAGTGCCCAGATGGTCCTGAAGCTCAGAGAGTACGGCATCGCCGACCCGGAGGAGATCTATTACTACAAAAGGTACTCAGACAGAGAACAACGCTGCTGTCTAATCACCGTGATAAACTGACACTAAAAAGTTCAACTGAAGCTCTCAAAAAAGAACCGCTGTTTATAGATTGATCTATAAAAGGAAAGTATTTTCAAATCAAGCAGACTAAATATTTCCCAGCAGGACTGCAGTGTACAGGTCTGTCATGATAATATATTTTGCTGAACAGAAGCTGTTGCAATAAACTGTTGTTGTTTTGAAACCATTTTTAAGTAATATAAAAGTAATAATGGCATACTAATGCAAGAATACATTCTCAAAGATCAATAAGCTTTAGTTTCAAATGAACATTTAACACTGGAGCTGGAAGACATTTTAAATGTTCCAAATAAATAAACAAAACAGAAACAACCAATAAAATGACTTGGTAAGATTCCGTAAACAAAATTGTCCTTAAAAAAAGGTACATTGAGATAAATTGAAGACCAATATTAGTAGAAAAAAAGGGTGAAAAAGAAAAATGTTAATGATGCCAGTGGAAATGATTGAGTTTGTTTTAATTTATCATGTGATTAATTGATTTAGTGTTTGTTGTGACACTATACCTTTAACTAACTACAGTGCAGAGCTGTTTTAAAATCACTAAATGAACTTTACAATTACAGTCAAAGTCTCTGCTATCCAAACCCACCCAACAGTAAATGACGTAGCTGCTGAAATCAGGAATCAAAATGGATTCATCTTTTCTCCAAATAGGCCCCATTTCTCAGGAAGTTTAATCGTCTTAGTCAGAAGGTTAGCTGCAGATTTGCAGTCGCCGTAACAAAACAATCAGTGGTTGCTTTAATCTGATATTCAGCATAATGGAGAGTATAGAAAAATGTCTGTTGAGTCCTCTGTGGGTTTGAAGCAAACAAAAGTCTGAGCAAAGTTCAGAAGAGATTAAAAGTGTGTCAAAGGCTGAGTAGCTGCAGTGAAGAGTAGAGAAGTTTAATCAGTGCCTTGCTAAAGGATTCATACTTCGCCCTTTTCACATTAGTCACGTTGCAACCAGAAACTTTAATCTATTTTATTGGGATTTTGTGGAACATATCACTGGTCTGCCGTTTTTATCAGCTAAATAAAACTATTTTAGAAATGAAAAGTTGCACAGCCTTGTGGAAAAGGAAAACTTCACTGTTGAGAAATATCTACAGTAGGAAATTTGCAGTAACTTGTACAGAATAGAGGTGGGCGATATTGATTTAGAATTTTATCACCACTACTGTGATAGCAACAAAAAGAAAAACAGGCTTTCCCCCGGTGTATTATAAGCCTGGCGGGTCACCAGGCTTTACTTGTGCCCCCACCAGGCTAAGCATTGCTTATTTTTTTAAGTCTTTTTAAAATGTTTGCATTTTTTAAGACTTTATAATCTTCCAATCTTTTAATAATGCATGAATATCAAGTGATATTTTAAACATTTTTAGCTCAAAAACACGACGGGCCGCTGAATGAATGATTGCCCTGGGCCCCAGCAAGTCTTCTGGGGGAAACTTTGCATAAAGTTACCTACAATTTATGCAACTTTATGTTTAAAGTATTTATTGCAACATTTATATTTGTTGTAATTCAACAAGTGCAAATCCTGCTCTTTAAAAACATTCCCATTTGAAACTTGCTTCTTCAGGACGCCACATAAGGAAAAAGTGTCATTTATTCACCAAGTTGCACTGTTGAATATTTAGTGATGCACATGTGGAACAAACGTTAGTGAAAAAAAAAAAAAAATTTAGCCTTGTTTTTTATTTAACATCATTAGTTGGAATTTATCAAGAAGACAATAAATCAAAATTCTTATCATGATGATAAATTTTTCACAATAATTGGTAACTGATACAATAAATGCCCATCACTATTACAGAACCACCATTTTATTTCTATTTTTACATTTTGGAAGGGAGGAAAACATAAAATGTTTACAAAATGTGGATGAATACATCATAAGATATTAAAAAAAAGACATAGTTATAGATGATATTACTGGCATTTTTAGTCTTATGGAGTTTCAATAAGCAGAAAAGATACCAAAATAAAGTTTTTAACAAAACATAAAATTGATTTATTATTGTTTTTGCTCATTGAATTTGTCCATAGGTGTAAATAATAGTTAGATTATTGATGACTGAGACGTCTTTTCTACGACAAGCTGAAATAATGTTCGATAAGTCACTTTTACCTTCACAGATCTTGTTTAATATCAGTAAATGTGTGTGTTGTCTGTGGATCTGTTGAACCTGAACTTCAACTCCTCTTCATCCAGTATGGTTAGAGGGAACCAGCAGGAACCTTTCGGGCTGCACGTTGTCATGTTCATCCCAAGCCTGCGCAGACTGTGCGACCCCCAGCAGGCCAAGAAATGGCTGCCTCTGGCAGAGTCCTTCCAGGTTTTGGGCACATATGCCCAAACTGAGATGGGTCACGGTCAGTCCTGGATGTTGAAGCTAAATTATTTACTGAATCGATTCATAAGGCCCTTCTTTGACGTTGAAAACAACCATTTTCTAAATGTAAAATCGATCGGTACCAATGGGGAGCGGTGGGAAGTTCTTGTGCGTGTTTGACAGATCTGAATTATGTAGTCGAGGATGGCATTTTATCTGCTAATAAGAGATGATTCTCTAACAAAGTACTGTCCTAACATGCTTCTGCACCTGTTGTAGAGTTAACACAGTGAACTAATTACCATAATATAGTGTCGGTTTTCCTTAGAGCCCGCTACCGTCATCAGTTAGCTCAAAGACTTCCTCTTATTTTACTGTCTTTTCTGTATTACAATAACTCACGACGCTTTGTGTGCTCTGATCAGTGTCTCGTAATTGATTTCCATCTTTTATAGATCATGGAAAAATAGCAAATAATTCACATTAATAATAATCTGAGCCTTCCTAGTCTGCATTTGGATTGGCTGCTGAGATCCATGGCGACCAGAGATTATGGGATGTAGAGAGTGAACAGGCAGCACTGTGTGATCTGGGAGAATAATGAGGCCTCGGAATGTGCAGCGTCTGCCTGCTTTAGGTCCGAATCGAGAGGAGAAGAAGCTACTTCCACGTTTTGGACTGATGCTCTGGTGTTTTGTGATTGTTTTTGCTCTGGTTTAGGACCAAATTTCAGACTCATTCAGACGCCGAAGGGAGATTTAAGTGGAAAATGAAGGAGTGAAGTTTCAATAAATGACAATCATATGCTTGAATCAACTATTCCAATATGCATGTCATGCTCACAAGCTGTTTTGTCTTCTCTTTTCACTGCTTTCCTCTCTGTCACCTTGAACCATGCAAATCATTCACATTTCTCCTCTGGGGATAAAAAAAAATGTGTCTCTTTTCTCTGATTCATCTGCTTAAACTTTCTATGGGATGCCTTCCATCCTCACACCTTTTTCCACATCCTCTCCTCCTGCTCTTCTGTTCTGTTTGCCCCCCGTCTTGCGCGGCCCAGTTGTGTGCACCCCGGCAGGCCATCGCCCTTGGACCTCCACTTGGCGATGTTCCTGCCCACGCTGCTCAACCAGGCCAGCCCGGCTCAAATGGACCGGTTCTTCATGCCCGCCTGGAACCTAGAGATCATCGGCACCTACGCTCAGACCGAGATCGGCCACGGTAAAACAAGAACGGACCCGTCCAAACCGGCAGTGTCTTTGTTAAAGAAACGATTCTCAATAAATTATTTAAGTGTTTGGGTTTTATCAGGATTCTTGAACAAAAAAGTAACTTTATGAATTTTTTAAATTTATTTTAAAGGGTGATTTTTTTATTTTTTTATTTCTTACAGTGTTGAACAGTTCCCACTCTCAGGATCTTTCCCACTGTTTAATCCCATTACAATTAGAGATGCACCAATCCAATATTAATATCTGTATCGGTTCCAATATCGAAAAAAACCCTCCAGATCTAGTATTGGTGACAACGATCAATTCAGGCTCATTCTACACTACAAAAACACAAAATCTTACCAAGTATTTTTAGTCTAGTTTCTAGTTCAAACATCTTAGGACATTTGAAATAAGGCAAAACTAACTTACAGGGAACTTTTCATCGAGATGTAGGAGCTTGTTTTATGTCAATATGTCCTTAACATTTATAAAAAAGTATTAATTACATTGGCAGATTATTTCACTTATAACACAGAAAAAAATATGTGTTATAAGTGAAATAATCTGCCAATGTAATTAATACTTTTTAATCGATATTAAGGACGTATTGACTGAAAACAAGCTCCTACATCTTTCTGAAAAGTTCCCTGCAAGTTAGTTTTTCCTTATTTCAAGTGTTCAAAGATATTTGCACTAAAAACTACACTACATTACTTGGTAAGATTTTGTGTTTTTGCAGTGTATGGTTTGTGCTCTGAGTGACGTCATGCTTTATTTATTTTGCCCTGTATTTAAAATTTCTAATTTCAATTTATGAAACGTTTGAAAGAAGATTTGCTGACAAAAACATGTTTCAGTTTACCATTTATTTTACATTGGTCGTACTGGTGCAGAGTTATAAAATATTTATGTCTGTGTTTTAAAAAAGAAACGTTTCAACTCAAGTCAGCACTGTTTTTTTTCTGTGTCGGATCAGTACCGGCCAATGCTAAACCTCAGATATTAGTATCAGAAGTTAAAAAAGGCGGGTCAGTGCATCTCTCATTAAAATAAATAAAATTATAAAATATTTTAACAATAATGAGCTTCGCCTTCTTAGGCTGTTGTGGTTGTAAAACACTTGCGAAGCTGTAATGATGATTCAAAGAGACATTTTTTGCTTTCAGTCCAGCTAAATAAATTTTTTTAGAGCAGCAAAGGTTTCATGATAAATATTTACTGTAGGAAATTCTTAACCATAATTTTATTTCTATTTTAAAATTTTCAACCTTTAGTAGAAGGTGGATAATATTTTTGATATCAAATTGTTGATTTAACTTTGTTTAAACAAAGAAACAGCATGTAGACTCCAACGATGCACCTATAACGGCTTCTTTTAGTGTCATTCTGTTGCAGAAGGTTTTCTAGTTTTTTCCATGAAGAAACTGGAAAAACTACAAGCCCAAACATTTGTTAATGTTTAAAAACATTAGTTACTTATTTATGATTTTTAACTAAAGTGTTAAAGAGCCTTTGTGAAAGGTTCAAACAGGTTGCAGACCCCCTGATCGATGGTTACTTTTTTCAGGATTACTGCTTGACGGTGAAATATTTCATCTCTGAAACTGACTCTAAACTCATTTTTAGCTTGTTGTTGCTTGTGTTTATTGCCTCTAATGAGAAAAATCCAAGTTTGACTTACTAAAGCTGATAATCTTCCATCTACAGCAACTAAAAACTGAAGCTAAAAAATCATTTATTCCCTTAATTTTTACTGTTATGCCTCTAGAATAACAGCTTGAAATTTATCCTTGCATCTAATGCCTCATTCAGATGAACCGTCTTTCCTCTCCTTCACCTCGAAGAGTCGCTTAAGGACCTGTGTTTACCTGTGACTGCCGTATTATGGCGTTTAATTGTGTTAGAATTACGTTGAGATCTGTCAAACACGACAAGCTGCGCCACTCCTTTGTACCTAAAAACTGAATTGGCTTTTTGAGTTTAAATAATTTCTGATACATTTTTGGGGATAATTTGAACCCAAGTGGCTTTAGCAGGTTATTATACTGTCTAACTGTGAAATATATTACATAGGGATGCACAATATTATTGGCATGGTATCAGTATCGGCAAATATCAGCTGTAAAATTTTATATCAGACATCGGCCATCCCGTCAAAATTACTCACTGATATAAAAGTGACTTACTGGTTTGTTTTTATGTGACAAACCAGTGACAATGACGGCTGCAGCACAGCACAATGTCAAATTTGCTGTGTTGTCATTGTCTTAGAGAGAGCAAATGTCATGAATTTTACATTAAACATAATGCAAGTTGAAAGTGTTGCATCATTTTCAGCCTCCTTTTCAGTATTTGCATTTTTTTTAGCAGGCTAAATTGACAAAGATAATGCAGTAGTATGATTCCACAGTAGAGAAAACCACATATATTCAGAAAATAAAAACAGGAAGAAAATATCGGTATTGGTATCGGTTATCAGCCAAACGAGTTTTAGTATATCGGCACGTCTGATATCGACCAAAAATCCAATATTGTGCATCCCTAATGTTCCATATTACTGTTATTTTACCAAAGCTCTGTGGGGATTTATACGTTTTCTGGATGCAGGCACACACCTCAGAGGCCTGGAGACCACAGCCACATACGATCCGGCCACCCAGGAGTTTGTGTTGAACAGTCCCACCGTCAGCTCCATCAAATGGTGGCCTGGAGGACGTAAGCACAATCACAGCCACAAATCTGCAGCCTGATAACCTCCACCACTCCGATGGTCTGGGCTTTCAGGCAGAGCAGAAATCATCCCCTTTCTGTCGTCTCCTGTTCCAGTTGGGAAGACCTCCAACCATGCCATCGTTTTGGCCCAGCTGTACAGTTTGGGAGTCTGCCACGGTCTGCATGCGTTCATCGTTCCCATCCGTGACATGACGACTCACGAACCTCTGCCGGGTAAACTCAGCTTGTCTGATTTCTTTGGACGCAGCGTTTGTAGAAAATCCACCCGTCTCTCATGCTCTCATCTGCTTCTCTGCTGCAGGAGTCGTAGTCGGTGATATTGGCCCCAAGTTTGGCTTTAATGAAGTTGATAACGGATTTCTGAAATTGGAGAACGTGAGGATTCCTCGAGAGAATATGATGATGAAATACTCCAAGGTGATTTGATTGTCTTCCTGAAAAGATTATATTCATAAAGATCTTGAAAACATTAAAAAGCTGTTCAGTTGCGTTGAAAACAGGGTTGCCAGATCTGACTGAGATTTTCCGATTCACAACACTTTTGGTTGTTCTTTATTAACGCTTGGGACACAATGGAAAATAATGTCCATAAAGGATTTTAAAATAGGATAGAAATATTTTTTAATGTCCCGAGGTTAGATGTACCAGCAGCAACTTCAAGATAAATGCAAATCGCAAATTCAGACTAGAATATAAAATATATAAAAACGGAATAAGAGACTGGGCAGTAAGGGGCAAATTTATAACAAATTATTCATATTTAGTGAGGGAAATAACGTCATCATCTTTATTTCAGAGACATAAAAGGGTCAGAGTAAAGAGATAAAACAAACAGATATAAATAAATAAAATAGGATCTAACAATGAAAAAGAAAAAACACAGCAAATAAGATGTTTGTTGAGTCACAAATAATTGATCTTCTCACTTTAAGGTACAACTTATATATCTGTGTGTATATACATAAAAAAGATGTATAGATTCATGAATCTAGGTACATATAAATACATATAGGTACATCTAGATGGATAGATCTAGAGATGTTAATAAATGAGGGCTAAATTCTCTTCTGCTTGTTGATTTTACCATGACTGGGGTTAAAATATTATCAAATTATTATGGTTTTGGACAAAATTGTGAAAATGTTAGAGCATCAAATATTTTTCTTGAGATTGAAACCAAATGTAAAATACTAAGGCGGTTGCCTCTCTGCTGTTTAGATAAATCCTTAAAATGCTGATTCCAGTAAGTGGCAGTAATGGATTAACGTTCAAACTGGGGATTCTTTCCCCACCAGGTGGAGCCGGACGGGACGTACGTGAAGCCGCCCAGTTCCAAGCTGACCTACGGCACCATGGTGTTCGTCCGCTCCATGATTGTAGGCGAGTCGGCTCGCGCCCTGTCCAAGTCCTGCACCATCGCCATCCGCTACAGCGCCGTGCGCCACCAGTCTGAGATCCGGCCGGGGTCAGTCGACACACACCGCACCCAGCGGTTTCACACAGAAATCACTTTACGTGTATTTAACTTATAATTTACAGACAACTGGGAATCCGCTTTGATCATTTTCCAATCTTGAAAAACATTAGGGGAAAAAAAGAAATTTGAAGATGGAAAAAAATCTTTGATTTTCCATATTTTTATCTCATCTTTGGCTAATTATGCTTATTAAATGCAGTGGTACTAATTGTATTGTTTGGCTTTTATTTGCCTGATTGAACCTTTTTACTTTATTTCAGACTTTTAGCTGTATTATGAATATGATTTAGCAAGACTAGCAGTAATGTGAAGAAAAGACAGTGAAGCGGCTCAAAGTTCTTTTCTAAAAAAGTTTGGGTTGAGTTTGAAAAGTATTACATAACATCAACTTTTTTTAGCTTTACGTCAGGTAATAATGTCATTTCCTCATCAAAACATTGATCCTTTCATGCATGTTTGGAGACTCATTGAATTACTGGCTCAGGATGCCCAAAGGCTTGTTGTCACAAAGCGCCGCTTATTTACCTAAAACACTTCCTCAGCTCCTTCAGACTAGCCGGCAGCAAGTAGCAGAAACCTGGTGGAACTGTGAATCTGCTAAGCTCATTATAAATGCAATTTCTCAGTCTAAATGGCTTATTGGAGGAACATTATTTTGATGTCTTAAAGAGATAGAGGCCCAATTTCAAGGCGTCAACATTTTTATAACAGTGAAGGTAAAATAGCTACTGGATCGTGCTGCAAAATGGGGCTTTGTGCTTGGAAAACACATAATACCACCACTTTAACAAAATTATTATGACAAACCTGGAGTGTTTTTTGGCTTTAAATATGAATTATTTTAAGTTTGTTTGCTGAATCTCCTCCTGGAGCACAGTTCTTAGCGTTTTTATTTCCCCAAACAGGTTCAGGAATCCTCAGCATGCTGCAGGAAGTGGGAATTGTTTTGTGTGTTTGTGTCTGTGTAGATGTCTGATTTGTTGCCACATCCTCCTGCAGAGGAAAGTCTAACCTCTGCATTTCCAATCTGCAGAGAGCCAGAGCCTCAGATCCTGGACTACCAGACGCAGCAGTACAAGCTCTTCCCTCTGCTCTCCATGGCTTACGCGTTCACGTTTGTCGGCCAGTACATGACAGAGATATACCACCAGATCTCTGAAAACATCAACCAGGGAGACTTCAGCCAGCTGCCCGAGGTACGGACCTGTCGGATCACTGGTCTTTAAACTTAAGGCTTGTATTAAAAGAAATTACTGATCTACGTTTGGTTGGTGGTACAGCAGTTAGGCCCCCTTTTTTTTAATTCAATTTACAACACATAACTTCTTGTGGCTTTTCAAGAATCGTAGAAGAAAGGGTGGGAAAGTTTCCGGAACTCTGCAATGGTGAAGAGAATGAAATGTAAAGAGTTTCAGTGTAATAAATGTAGGTATATTTATTCAAATTGCAATGTGAATGGAAGCTTCATTAAAGATTTAATCGACAGGGTTCGTACTTGAAATCTTTAAAAATGCTTGGATTTCAATTAGGTGTTTTTAAGGTTTGTGTATAATGTCCTTGAAAGTGCTTGATGTTCAGACTGCACAGTTCTGTAATAAAGTTATGATGAACGTTTAGGAGAGAAAAATCCTTACAGAATGTCAAGCGATCGTTTATGTTGTGTTTAAGGTAATTTATCTTAACTTAAACCGATTTGTTCAATGTAATGAGAAATGTTCAACCTCTCAACTAAGAAAGATTGGAACCAACCAACTCACTCACTCTCTGGTTACCTAGCAACTCACTCACTCTTTGTTTACCTAGCAACAACTTGTTGAGTAACTTGCAGCTGCAGTTTCAGGTTTCAAAACCAAGCTTCTTAACTGCTTAAAAATAAAAAACAACTGCATGGAATGAACAGAGAAAATGAGTACAACAGATTGAGATGAAACTAAGGATAACACAGGAAAGGCCACACCATCTATTTGGCAGTTTTTTTTCAGATATTTAAAACAAAAAACGAATCAATAATTATAAATATTAACTAATATGAAATGCTTATGGCTTAAAAACGTATCATGATATATTGTCCGGTCTTTATTTGTTATTGAAGGGTCTTTCTTGTTAAATTTGTGTTTTGTTCTCAGACCAATCAGGTGTCTGGGGTGCTTATGTGAGAATTTTCAAAATGTAAAATTTTGTTATATTTAAATTTCATTTGTCCCTGCTACGTAGAATACTTTTACAAGACATAATTAATAACAGTAATCAATTATGTGTAATAGTGAATTAAAACAATCTTCATTAGTGTGTAGAAGGAAAAATCTGAAAACTTACCTTGAAATTGCTTGAATTTTACTGTTGAAAAATGTATGCAAACCGTGAATCATATAACTAATTTATCTTAAAGTATTTACCGTATTTTTTGGATTATTAGCCGCTACTTTTCCCCCATGCGGCTTTTCTGTTGATTTCTCTCCAACCACCAGGGGGCTCTTTAGCAGGAAGTGAATCATTGGAAGTCAAAATTGGAAATCAAAGAAGAAAGTGCTAATTTTCATTTAGAACAAGCACATGCTAGCAGCAGGCACGACGGAGAAATGTTTTCTAACTCGTACCCCCTCATCATGGAAACCACACGAAGAAGTTCATATGATGCCGCTTTTAAGTTGAGGAGTACCGATCTGGCTGTACAGATTGATAGCCGCTGCACGTAAACTCGGCGTGAACGAATCCATGGCTCGGCGATGGAGACGCAGTGCTGTCTCCATCGCCGAGTCTTAATAGCAGATTCTTGTGGAAAACCGAGAGCAGCGGAGATACGAGCGGCTTATAGCCCGGTGCGGCTTATATATGTACGTTTCCAGTTTTTAAAAATAAACTTTTAGGGTGCGGCTTGTAGTGAGGTGCGCTCTATAGAAAATACGGTAATAATATCCACCCTGAGCTGAGTGTCTGACCTGGTTTTCCCTCTGCTCCGCAGCTCCATGCCCTCTCTGCGGGCCTGAAGGCCTTCACCACCTGGGAAACCAACTCCGCTATCGAAGTGTGCCGCATGTCGTGCGGCGGCCACGGTTACTCCCGCAGCAGTGCTTTGCCCGATATTTACGTTGAGTTTACCCCAACCTGCACCTACGAGGGCGAGAACACAGTCATGATGCTGCAGACTGCAAGGTAAAACTCCCAGCCTGCCTGGGCAGAGTTTAACACAACAGGAGCTAGACACAGAAACAATCCAACCTTTATCATGGCGGTTCTGTTTTTTTTTTTTGTAAAGGTCAGCAGATCAGTTTCAGAAACCTGTCAGATGATATTCTGTCTTTTTCCCTCTGAGGATCTGTGACCAGTTCCAGAAATGTTCCCCCTCACAGGAAGTTCATACCCGAACGTGGCGTTCACATAGACAGAACAAAGCTGGAGTGAATGGGAGGGAATGAAATGGGAGACTCGTTTTGCAGTGAGCTCTGCAAAGGAGCGAATGACTTGAATAGTGGGCAGTTGTTTTCATGTAGATACTTGTAGCTTTCGGCTCTGTTGTGTTTCACCAATTAGCCCTGGTGTTTCAATGTAACTCAACACTTCTTATGATGTAAACTGAAGAAGTGTCAACATGAACTGGGTTTGGTGCTGAAAATCAGAGTTGGATGTTGCAACACTAAACCATCCCTTTTAACACAGTGTACAGATCCAGACATGCTGCACCGATTAAAACAGAGGAATGTTTTTTTTTGTTGTTTTTTTTAAGTCCAAGTACGGAAAAAGATTAGGTCACTGCAAAAAAAAAAACAGTCAGAATTCTGATTTTAATCTCAGATTCTAAGAAAAAGTAAAAAAAATAAATAAATAATTTTGACTTTTCTCTTTGAGCTTTGACATTTTCTTTGTCAAAATTCTCTAATCAGAATTTTTACTTTGTCAGTAAAAAACAAAAACAAAAACTGAATTCTCATTTTTTTCAGAATTCTGAAAAATGTTTCAATTTAGTTCAGACTTTAATTCTGAGATTGAGGACAGAATTTTGAGGTTCAAGTCAGAATTTTGACCTTTTCCAGAATTTTAACTTTAATCAAAATTCTGAGAAAAAAATCTATTTAAATCTTTTTTCTTAAAATTTTAACTTTAATCTCTGAATTTTTAAAAAAGAAACAACTTTCTTAGTATATCATAATTTAGCGTTTTTAATTGTTTTTACATTAATCTCAAACTTCAATCTCTGATCTTTTAAAAATTTGCGATATAAATTTAATATCAGAATTTTGAGATTAAAGTTAAATTTCAGAAAAAAATAAATCTGAATTCTGACTTTTTTCAGAATTTTGAAATTAGTTTAATAAGAATTCTGAAAAATATCAAATTTTTTTTCTTAACATTTTAACTTTAATTTCTGAAATTAAAAAATCAACTTCTAAGTTCTTTAGACTTTTTCAAAATGTTGACATTAATCTCAAAATTCTGACTACAATCTCTGATTTTAAAATAATCTGCGCTCTAAATTTAATATCCAAATTTTGAGATTAAAGTTAAAATTCTGAAAAAAGTATCTGAATTCTTATTTTTTTTTCAGAATTTTGAGATTAAAGTTTGAATTTGAAAAGTAAAGTTATTTTTCTCAGAATTCTGACTTTAATATTTGAAATTTGACTTTATTCTCAGAATTCATAGATTAAATTTAGAATATTTTTTGTTCAGTGGTCATAATCCTTATCCAACCTCGTCCAAGCTCTTGTTAAACACAATAAATATTTTTCAGCCAAGCTTTTTCTGTTTAGTCAATCTCACTTCAGTAGCTCCTCAATTTAATTTTAAGATATAATATCCTTGTGTGTGAGTATCTGCGACATTCATGGTTGCAGATATTTGGTGAAGAGCTACCGGCAGGCTGAAAAGGGCCAGCAGCTGAGCGGCATCGTGTCGTACCTGAACGAGTCCCAGAACCGGAGGGTGCAGCCGCAGGCCGTGGCCTCCAGACGCCCCCTGGTGGACATCAATGACCTGAGCAGCCTGGTGGAGGTCTACCAGCAGAGAGCCGCCACGTAAGTCACAACCTCCACTGAGCAGAATTACCCTGAATCAGAGCAACGCAAAGATTCAGAAATATATATTTCCTTTTAATACACAACACCAGGGGGCGCCAACTTCCTGTTGACTGAAAAAGTCGAGAGCAAAACTAAAGATTGTTTTTTTTTTTCTCAAAGAAGAAATGGGAAAACATACTAATAAAATCCCAAAACAATAAATAATGTATTTAATTATTATTTAATTACTCAAACAAGATAAAAATAACAACATATACCAAAATAAAGATTAGATAATTAGTTTAATTATTCTTTTTTTGGCATGTTTTCAGATTGAAAATTAAGGTTGTTTTTTTTTTTTTTTTTCTTCAGAATTTAATATCTGAAATTTTACCTTTAGATATTAAAGTCTGAAAGTCAAATTCAGACTTTCTGACTAATAAAGAAATAATTTATTCATTAAATTATTGATTAATAATGTAATAAATAAAGTATTAAATTATTGATTAATAATTTAATAAATAATTATAGTTAAATAATTAATTTATTTTTAGTTTTGACATATACTTTTAATTTTCATTTAGTTAGTTTTTTTCTTTCCCACTTCTAGTCAAAATATCTGTGTCCCTAGATTAATCAAAATGAGGAATATTAGAGAAAAGAAAAATAATAACGCAAATCAGGAAGTAAATCCCAAGATTAAAAGAAAAATAAATCCTAATCCACATGTTAAACAATTTCATTTTACCACTTTATTATGCTCTGTGTTTAATCAGATGCACCTTTTTTAATGTGTACCTGCTTTTTGTTTGTTTTATTTTTGTTGTTGTTCGTTCTCTTCTCTAATTGGTTATTATTGTGCAGATCAATGCCTGCACAATATAATAGAATATAATGTATGTTTTTTAATTGATAAAAAAATATATATTTTTCTGCATGCATCAAAAGACACATCTGACCTGGATTTCATCATAATGCGTCACTCAAACTTTATTTCCACCCAATAAGTAGCAAGTTGGTCATTTGTAATGCAATAATGTTCTTCCATACGATGGTATTTAATTGGCTTCAGTCCGTTGCGCCCGTAGCTCTGCCTCTATTGTTTCCTTGGAGTAAGATGATATCCGATTACATCACTGCATGCTGCTCACTTTAGTCATGTCTAAATCCATTTGCTGCGAGTATCAGCTGCGCTGAGCACAAAGAGTCTCTGTCAGCCTGTCGGAGGGAGACCAAACGTGGTGCTCCACTTCCACATATCAGACGAACGGAACCCGACTAAACACACTTATCCTGCTTACACATTTATTCATATGCACACAGCCATATCACGAGAGCTGTTTTAAACTTTGATTAATCCAGTATTTGATGGTGTTGAGGTATTTTATGGTGCACAAAATAATTTAAAACTGCTTGAATTTGAAAACATGTCAGAACCCCGCGTGGGCACAAAGGTCAAACTTGGATGCTTCATTTTCTGTTGGGATTTTATTTGACCAACTCAAAGTATTTCTTGACTATGAAGTAGACAAATAAGGATTAATAATAGTAGTAGTACATTTTATTTGAAGGTGGCTTTCAAAGCACCTCAAGATCACATGACAAGAAATAGAAACAATGAAGTAAAAACTATATCAAACACAATTAACTGTAGGAAGAAATTAGATTAAGCAGAATAAGTGAGTTTTGATAGTTTTCTATATTTTACATGTCTCGTATTCAGCTTCCTGAGGTAATAAGGGATTTTAAAACCAACTGTTTATTGTAATTGCATCTTTCCAGGTGTCTCTCTACCATCATTTTGCATCTAGGATCTGAAAATTTGGTCCGTTCTTCTTTGCAAAGTAGCTCAAGCTCAGACAGATTGGATGGAGAATCAGGTCTGGATCATTTTACACATGAATCCAAACCATTCTGTTGTCTTGTGCTCAGTTTAGGCAGGCAGCCGTCGTCTTGGAAACCGCCAAAATCCTCCCATACACTTTCAATTTTAAGCTTGGTCTCCATGATGCAGTGTGCTCTCTGACGTATTCTAACAAGCCTCTGAACTGTTCCTAAACACACTGTGACTAAATTATGTTCAGATGGAGCGTAGTTGGGAGAAGACTGCATTTCTTTTTGAACGACACTTTTACTAATGGAGGTTTGTTTTTGTAGTTTAGTTGAAATGGCGGCGAAAAGCATCCAGCAGGAGCTGCAGCGCAGGAAGTCACAGGAGGACGCCTGGAACAACAGCGCTATCGACCTGGTCAGAGCCTCGGATGTAAGTTCATTTCTGTCAGTTTGTAGTTTAAAGAAATCTGAATAACCAATCCTCCAGCTGCAGCTGGTCCAGAACGCTGCTGCTGAAGTTCTGACTAAAACCAGGATGGTAGAGCACATCACCCCAGTTCTACAGTCCCTAGACTGAGAGAAAAGACTTTAAAATACTGTTGTTAGTTTGCAAATCACTGAACAGTTTAGCACCACAACACATTAAAGATCTGAGGTTGTCATAGCAACCTTCCAGAACCTCTCAGGTCTTCTGGTTCTGGTTCTGGTTCTGGTTCTGGGGATGCAGAGCAGAACCAGAACCAGAACCAAACGAGGAGAAGCAGCACTCAACTTTTATGCACCACAAATCTGGAACAAACTTCCAGAAAACTGAAAAACAGCCGAAACACCGAGTTCATTTGAATCCAGACTAACAGCCCAGCTGTTTAGAGTTGCTTTTGAAACATAATCAGTGAAACATTATCCAACATTTTGAAGTGTAATGATGATTTTTATCGATGGCACTTGACAAGATGTAATTTTTCATTTATTGGCTGTGTTTCTATGACTTTGTATTTTTGTTTTTATGATGTAAAGCACTTTGAACTACCTTGTTGCTGAGATGTGAGATACAAATGAGCCTGACTGATTGATTAAATTATAGTGAATTAATTGAGCTGCTTTTGCAAACATAGTTTCATATGTAAATTACCTTTTCATATTCCTCTATTTAAATTTTGAACCAATGTTTTGTTGTGCCCAGATATTTTGCTATACTTTTTTTTACAATTTTCTTGTTTTGTGGCAGGAGGAGTCTGTATTGACTGATTCTGATTCCTTTAATTTGCCTTTAATACTCTGATTTTTCTATCCTAAAGTGTCCACTTCATTTATTGCTCCCTGGTATTGATTATTATCGTCTCTCTTTAGGCCCACTGTCACTATGTTGTGGTGAAAGTCTTTAATGACAAGCTTAAAGGCATTGGGGACACAGCAATACACTCTGTGCTGTCAACGCTGGCTCTGCTCTACGCCATGCATGGAATCACAAAGAACTCTGGAGACTTCCTGCAGGTACAATAAGGAGCGGTGAACCGATTCCAGTTTTCTGGCCGATCGCAGATCTTTAAAAAACCGGACCTTCCAGTTCCGATTGTTTTTAAGTCTGAAAAGTTGCTAAATATAGCAACTTTTGCTAAATTGGCAACACTGGAGTGACTATTAATAAGTAATAAAAGTGCATTTGATTTGTGCTGATATCCGATATGATATTTGTGCTGATATCATATCGGATATCAGCACAAAAATACGATATTTGCAGCGTTGTTACTCAATGCTGCAATATCATTATTGTAATGTAAGTAAAAATTTGTATCTGGACACCGCTAGTAAAGACTGTAACGAACAATCAGTTCTGCGAGATTTCTACAGATCTAGGGTCAGGAAAAGTGTAGCTAGCATATCTGCAGACCCCACACATTCTGGACACAAAATGTTTAGACATTTACTCTTATTTTGGTCTTACACAGCGCGATTGGCACTAATTTAACTTTGTCTTCTCTTGTTAGAACAGAATGTTTTAACATATTTGCAAGAAAAAAAAACATAAACAGAAAAAAAAAAAAGTTTTATCTTCCTCCAAATTTTGTATATTTATATTTGAATTGTCTGTACATCGAGAGCAAAGTGAAAAGCCAATTTTTTGTTTTTGTGCACAAACGTAGCTAGTAAAGCTGATTGTGATTCTGGTAAACATTTTTCTGTCTTGCAGGCTGGACTGGTGAACGTGCCCCAGGTTCTGCAGATTTCGGTTCGTATCAAAGAGCTTCTGTCCCAGCTGCGACCCAACGTTGTGGCCCTGGTCGACGCCTTCGACATCCACGACAAGAAGCTGAATTCGGTTCTGGGACGGTACGACGGAAACGTCTACGAGAACATGTTCGAGTGGGCTCGCCGCTCACCTCTTAATGCCGCAGAGGTAAAAGAAGAGAACGGTCATCACACTCTGTAGACTTTAATCTCAGAATTAGGAGATCAGAAGTCACAATTGTTGGGGAAAATATCAAAATTCTGACTTTTTTCTTTTTTTTTTTCCAGAGTTCTTTAAAATTTTTGAGAATTACCTGAATATTTTCTGAATTCTGAGAAAAAAAGGCAGAATTCTGAGATTAAAGTCAGAATTTGCAAAATTTTTCATTAATTCTGAGGAAAAGAATGTCAGAAAAAAAAAGTCATAATTCTGCGAATTCTGATTTAATCCCAGAATTCTGACTGTTTTTCCTCAGAATTCTTAGAAAATTTCGAGAATTACCTGAATATTCTTGGAATTCTGAGGGGAAAAAAAAAAAGTCTGAATTCTGGGTGAAAAAGTTGTAATTCTGCGAATTCTGATTTAATCCCAGAATTCTGAACCCTTTTCTCAAAATTCTAACAACATTTTGAGAATTCTCAGAATTCTGACTTTTGTTTTACCCAGAATTGCTACTTTTTTCAGAATTCTTAGAAAAGAAAGAATTCAGACTTTTATTCTCAGAATTCAGGGAAAATTCTTAGTTAACATTGATCTCATTACTCAGATTGCAGGAAGAATATAGAAATAAAAATTTAAACGTTTTTGCATGATTACATCCATGTTTGTTTTTGATATTTGTGGATTTTCCCCTCCTTTACTCTTTTCTTCAGGTCCATGAATCCTTCCAGAAGTACCTGAAGCCGCTGCGGTCCAAACTGTAAGCTGATGAAACGGACCTCCACCAACGCCTGGGAACCTTTAGCTGCACAAACCTCTTCTGTAGTAACTAGTTAAATCAACCCTGTAATGGATTTCCCTGCTGGTATTTACCGCAGTTTTAGCACTACATCCATGTCAGTTTAACTCAACAAGCGCGACTAAATTCCTGGTAGATGGCAGATGACTCTGGAGCGCCTGGTGGTGATGGGGGAATAGACCAAAAATGTCTTTCATTAGCAGAAGCAGACATTTTTAAAACAAACAAAGAAGAAATGACGATTAAGAGTACATGAGAAACAGTCGTATAGTTACTGTTTTTTATTTAAATTCTGCTGATACGATTCCTATAATAAATAGTTCATGAAAGTATCGCGTTTGAGACAGAAAATATGGAAGCTTTTTCCCATGTAACAACAGATTTTCATTAGAAATATTGCACATTGCGTATATACATATATTCCCCAAAAATCTAGTGAGTCACAAGCATCGTCAGCTTGAAGAAGGGGTTGATCCAACCTTTCTCCCGCTCTGAACTTCCTCCTTTCCTCTTTGAACTTTGATCAGCTTGAATTTGTTGGCTTTCCTCCAACATTCCAGTTAATAAAAGTTAATATCAATGCACAAACAGCAGGCTCACCCGAAGATAACAGGAGAACAGTCTGATGCTGGGGATTAAATTATGCACTTTGGGATTGTAGTTTTAGTTCCCCTTTTAAATTATGAATGATCCTGTGCGTTTGAAAATCAGTTTGTTTTGATTGGCAAGTAAAGTATATCCTGTACAAAAACAGTCTTTTAGGAAAACCGTTTTGAACTCCTGGCAACAATAAAAGGTGACAGAAACCACTTTCTATGCGCAGCGTGGAGTCTGTGCATCAGTATTATCCCTCCCTACCGTGTGGGGCTGACGCATTAAAAAGTTGCACCTCTGGATAGCTGCATTTTTAAAGCTGCTGCTTTTAACAGGACACATTTCAGAACTTTAACAAATACTTTCACTTTGCTAAGTTTTACTTTACCAATACCAGACCAATTCTTGTTTTGTGCTTCTGTCAAAGTAAATCGAATTCAATTAAATTTAATCAGCAGTCAAATTGGTACTGAATGGAAAGTAGCTGTAAGACTTTGGTATTTTTGTACAATTTTAGGACTGTATTGATAACTTGCTCACTATGACTTTTAAAACTGATTTGTGTAACAATATGTGCCTGATGAAATATTATTGTCATTATCTAACAGGAAGGTGTTTTTGCACACTAGTTTCTGTATTTTCACAAGTGGTGAAACGTGATTTCAACGACAATTATTGTCATGTACCGACTAAACCGTTAATCTTATGCGTTTCAATTTTTGTTAGGATCAAATTATTTTGTGCTCATCTAAAATGTAGTAATTAAAAAAAAAAAGAATGTAATAAAAGAAACGATTGTATTGTTTTTCCTGACGCTGTGTAGTTTTTTTTTTTGATGAAGCCTGATTTACACTGGTAATACTGTTAGAATTGAACCAATAAAAATGGTGTAACAATGTGTATGTCTTAATCTGCAAGATTTTTATCAATATTTCTGATTAGAGACTAGGACTGCACTGTTTGCAATTTTCTGACTAATTGCCAATCTGTAAAGGGGCAGTATTATGTGTTCTCCAGCCACATAGTGCCATTTTATAGTACAATCTAGTAGATTTTCTAGAAAAAACATGGTCAAATTTTGGGTGAATCTCAAAATGAGTTTTTCTAGCTAATTTAACAGACATTTCCAGTTTTTATTTCAGAATTTTTCTGAGAATAACCTAAAAATTTCAGAATTTTTTTCTAGAAAAATTTCTTTTCAAACTTTCCAATGTTTTCTTTTTTAGAAATCTTTGACATAAATCACAAAATTTGATTCCCCCACCCCTCTCACCTGAGCAAATTTTAGACATTTTCAGCTTAGCAAGTTCATTGTTTTTTTTAGATTAGTCTCAAAATTTGATATTTTTTCTAGCAAATTTTTGACTTTTCAAATTCAGAAATTTCCTAGATTTTTTTTTTTTCATATTTCTGAGGTTAATCTTGAAAATTTTTTTTTTTTCTGGTAAATGTTTGATTTAAAAAGTCAGAAATTTCCATGTTTTTTTTTTTCCAAATAAATTTCTGAGATGAATCCCAAAACTTTTGATTTTTATTTCTAACAATTTCTTGACTTTTCACACTGAAATTTCCAAGATACTTTTCTAGAAAATGTCAGATGTTTTTTTTTCCCCAGAACATTTTAAACTTTTTAAGCTCAATATTTTTTTTATTTAAATTAATGTCAAAACTTTTGATTTTTATTTCTAACAATTTTTTGACTTTTCAAACTCTGAAATTTCCAAGATATTTTTCTAGAAAATGTCAGATTTTTTTTTCCTCCCCAGAAAATTTTAAACTTTTTAAGCTCAATATTTTTTATTTAAATTAATGTCAAAACTTTTGATTTTTATTTCTAACAATTTTTTGACTTTTCAAACTCTGAAATTTC
>CAEGAE010044568.1:0-46559 GCA_903067095.1 Girardinus metallicus
TTGCTCACCATTCTTGTGATCATTCTGACCCCACGGGCTGAGATCTTGCGTGGAGCCCCTGATGGAGGGAGATTAGCAGTGGCCTTGTAGGTCTTCTATTTTCTGATTATCGCTCCCACAGTAGATTTCTTCACACCAAGCTGTTTGCTTATTGCGGATTCAGTCTTCCCAGCCTGGTGCAGCTCTACAATTCTGTTTCTGGTCCTTCGACACTCTTTGGTCGTCACCGTAGTGGAACTTGGAGTGTGACTGTTTGAGGTGGTGGGCAGGTGTCTTTTATACTGTCAACGAGTTCAAACAGCTGCCATTGATACAGGTAATGAGTGGAGAACAGAGGAGCCTCTTAAGGAAGAAGTTACAGGTCTGTGACAGCCAGAAATCTTGCTTGTCGGTGACCAAATACTTATTTTCCACCCTTATTTTCAAATAAATTCTTTAAAAATCAGACAGTGTGATTTTCTGAATTTTTTTTCTCATTTTGTCTCTCATAGTTGAGGTCTACCTATGATGTCAATTACAGGCCTCTGTCATCTTTTTAAGTGGGAGAACTTGCACAATTGGTGACTGACTAAATACTTTTTCTCCCCACTGTATTAGTTCTACCACCAAACAATTTGATTCAAATTTGAAAAAAGCCAATGCTGCTTCCTTCTACTTATTGCAAGAAAAACCACACTGCTGAAATAACAGCAGGGCTTTGTCTGGGCTTGTTTTTCGATGACTGCAGTGCTCAGCCTACCAGCCCCCACGTTCATACCCTGCGGGGATAGCCACCTGTCTTGGCTGACTCCTGCGATGCCTCCCCGTCCTAACAGACAACTCTTTGTGCCGGGGCGGGGTGGAGTGGGAGGATAAAGCCTCTTAGCAGGCTGTTGCTGATAGGACTCAGGAGGACTTCGGCCGTCTGGGAGGGTTTACGGGAGGCTTTTATGGTAGCACGGACCTCCTACTGTCTTATTAGCAAGTTACTATTGGTGTGTATATTTTTTTGCGGCTTTGGTTAGGCTTTTTAAATTATTATTTATAAAAGCTTTCAAATCCATGTTTAGGCTTTAACCACATGGTCAACAAACAAACTTGTTAAGATGACATCACCTGTTAAACACAGTACAGTCATTGCAGCGACTTGGATCTGATCCAACAATGTTCAGGCTAGCAGCAGTGTTAATAATTGCCTTTGACCAAATCGCTATTTGAATCTATGTTGCATGTGGTGTGTTCACTGACAGATTGTCTCCTCATGCAAATAGACGGCTGTGCATTGTGACCTCATGTTATCCAAAGTCTTCATTGAAAAACATGAAGATGTTTGAGTTTTACAGAAATAAAATAATGACGACAAATAACTAAAGTTCTGGACAAGTCAGGCAGATTTCCTGGGCTTATAAGCCTCCAGACGAGTCAGTTGTAATGCTTCTGCTAACGGAAACATTTCCATGTCTCATTATGCTATTTTGTAATCTAGTTTATCCTTTGGCATTGCTGCATCAGGTTGAGCCTCCAAAAAGCTCTATGGGAATGTGACCGGCATGATAAACGAGCCTAGGTTTTACACAGAAGAACAGTCTAAACAACCCTTTTACCATCTGTGTGACCTCTTTTATTTATGAGGTTTCCTCCAGTTGTCTGACACAAGGTCAGGTTATAATAATGGCCCCACAATCTCCAACACTGAAGCAAAACCTCCTTGTTTTTGCTCATAACAGAGGACCCGCTCTCCTCTGTCAAAATGATTCAACTGAGGTAGTTTGAGCTTCTGGTTAGGATACCCATAGTATCCCTTTGAAGGTTTATGTGCCATGTCTTCTTGGTAGGAGACCCTGAAGCAGATCCCTATCCTTCAGATTGTATTGGATTCCCAAAGAACGAGCTGGAGAGTGTCGCTTGGCAAAGGGACCTCTCTGTTTCCATGAATATGTAACAACTACAACGGATATACTGAAGGAAAATAGACGGGTTGATGTATATAATTTCTTTGAGAATCATTGAGACCTACTGAGTGAATTCAGGGTTGTTTGCAGTTATTTTAAAGTTCTGTTAATCCAGTTTTAAAATCTTGTACCATTTCTTTTATCATTTTTTAAAATGGAATTTGTGCCAATCAGGTATATTTAAAGTTATTCTCGAGTCTCTGCCTCAGCTTGACAAATGTTAAGGAAAGTGTCTGCTATTATTTCAAGGGGATTCTTTTTAAAGCAACAGCAAAGACATAAGTCATTACAAAGGAATGCTATTTCCTTGAGACAGGTTTTAAAAAAGATGTTTGGTTCTCTGAGCGATCTGATTTACTACCTTGCAAACTAAAGTGTACTGATACAACTGCCTAGAGAAATTTGGAAGGTGACTGGTAAATTACTATTTAAATGATCATTACTTTGTAGAAGTCGGGTCTGGCCAAGACATAAGGAAGTCAATCAAGTCATGTGAAAGACTCCCTCATCAGTGTTTGTTTAGTCCTGCGGTCATGTCTGTTGGTTGTCAACAAGTGCAAATGTACTGATTTTATTACTTTCACACCGTTTGACCGGTTGGTATGTTTGAGTCTTTCAAAACTTCAAAAAACAGTTCAGATTGGTCCAAAACACAGGTTCACACAAGTCTGATGGAAATGTTTGCCTTCAACTCCCTAGAGCTTTAGCAAATTAAATTCCTTGTTGGCTGCCAGGACTTTCTTGTAGACACTTTCTCATCACCTGTACATTAAAAACAACAAACTTGACTTATAAGTTGCTCAAGGAGAGTTGTTAAGAAAAATACTGCTTAATTAAGTTGTTCGCGTGCAGATTTGACTTCAAAATGTCGCTACTATGAACAAATCCTCTAGGGAGATATTCACTCATTCCAACTTTGTAAAAGTATTTGTGACAGATTATCTGTTTCAGACATTCTTTGAGACAGCTTTAAATATTTTCAGTATTTGTTTATTTTGTAAACTCATATTCCAAAAAGCATTGTTGTTGTCGTGTTGCATGTCTTCAGACAGATACAAGCATTAGACCAAATTATATCAGGCAGCTACCGGTGCAGATAACATCGGTGCATTACCGGTGTTATCTCTGACATCTTTTCATTGGTAGCAAAGCAGACGACAACAGGGTGTGTCTGTTCCTGTTTTGACTATTTGATTACAGGACACCGGTTGCCTCACAAGCAAAAGGTGTCTGGGTTTTATGAATGTCAAACTGAATTTTATTGCTTTTTGGAACTAGAGAAGATCCAATTACATAGCCTGTGCTATGTAAGAAACTACATAGCACATGCTAGCTCTAGCGTCATTAGCCACTGATGTTAGCAAGTCTCTGTGTTTTTACACTGTCACAGTCACCACTTTTTTCCTACCATATACCCACAAGTCTGCCAGATAAACAATTTATCTTTAAAAGTTGGGAAGGTTTATTGTTATCACCCCAGTTAACATCAAGAAGCCCATTGATTGTTAATTTGTTGACTGTCAAGACAACAGGTCATCTCACGAAGTACTAAAGAGTCTGACATAGATAGTACATGGCGTAAAGTTCAAAGCACCCACCTTCATATTTGAGACTCTTAATAAATTTACATCAAAAGGCTGACATTACAACTGGATAGTGCTTTGCAAGACAGACTTAGGTGAGAGATATTATAGAGATACCCTCCCCCCAGTAAGGTCTGGGCTTCTCTCAAGGTCTCTTCCTATTGGGATCGCCACCAATAGGAGACATCTGGAAGGATTCCTAATCAGAACCCAAAATCATCTCAGCTGACATGCATTAGAGCCTCGAATCTGATCCTGTTCCTATAATTTTGTAGGTCTCAGGCTTTAAACAGCTCAAATTGATGTGTGTTTCTTTGTTGTAAAAGTTATATTTTCAAAACTCAACTTATAGACCATATATTTACAACACTAACCCCAAATGGAGATACCATGAGGGCCAACTAAGCCAGATTTCAGCCAACTCTTTTCGATGTGGAGGATCAGTGGCTCTATTCCAAGCACCACCTTAACCTGCTATCCTATCAGTGATGGAGGGAGTATCCATCATTATAAAGGAACCTAATTTCAGAAAGTTGTAGCTGACAATTTGCATGTTTTTCTCGTGAGTCAGTTGGTCTCAAGCTATGTTGTGCTTATTTGACTTTTAATTCATGCTGATTTATTTTATTATCCTGTAGATGACATCTGTTAAAACTACTATTATAAATCCTGGATACTATTCGTAATAGTAATTTATCATTCTGTTCATTTATGCTTCTTTTATGGTTTGTTTGTTGTTGTTTTTTAATACTACTCTTAAATTGCACTGAACTCAAGTACTAGGATAAACCCCAGGATACCTTCTGGATTATCTGGTTTCCTTGATGAAAGCTAGCTGAAGTGGATACTGTGTGGAATCTGTCCAAAGTGTCCCCCATCTGGCCCCTGGTGACAGTCCCCCCGTGTCCCTGTAGAGTACAAAAGCAGAAATGGAAAATGAGTAAATAAAAGGGAAGGAACATGGACCTGCAAAAGACTTGGAGACATTGAAAGAAGTCAAAAGCATGCTGAACTATCCGCCATCTGTGATCTTTAGTCAGGGGAAAACCAGTAGCAGCAAAACCAGACATGAAGCCCAGGGATGCATTTGTCTGGTCAGCAACATTTACACATGTTTTAGAGCACAACTGAGACCACGGCTCAGTGTTCTGGTTTAGAGCCAAATGGAAGTCCGTTCTGCCTCCCCTCTCATGGGCCATTCTCGTAAATCATACAAGAGAGTAACTCAAAGTGTATTTCTACAGAAGGGTAGAGCTGCCACCTAGGCAAAAGAAAAATAGATCCATTTTATTTTATGATTTGAAAAATTTTATTGTTTTATAACATATATATCTTGTCCGTACGATATACTATGTTCTACATATACTTTTCACATAAGAATAGTATATTAAACATCCATATTTACCTTGTTAAAACAAAAAAAAATTCACATTGTTATAATATAAACATTGTCATGTAGCAACATGATGATATATTGTACAAATATAAAAATCAAATTGTTCAAACAATAAGCTTTCATGATAAAACACAGTAGCTTTTACTATTAGAACATAATTTCATCTAACATAAAGAAGTCGATGACTCAGTGGATAAGCAGTTATACATTTCATGATTAGATTGAGCCATGTAGATATTTTACAGTCATTCAACAGCTCACATTTCCACTGAAAAGAAACTTTAAATACGTGATGCTGTAGGACGAGTGAGTCTGATTCCTACTGAGGTGGCAGGGTTTCTCATTGATTAACCCGAGAGGCACAGGAAGAAACACAGGAACTGCAGTCAGGCTGGTTATGTTGTCATGCAGCAAGATTTACAGAAATATCTGGACCCACAGAGGATTCAGCAAAGATAAATAGACCAAAAAATACCAAAAATAAATGTGATTGTTATGACAAACACAAGTCTTTTGACAGATGTGGCTGTCATGATGTGTGGTGGTGAGGTAGACGCGGTTGACCCAGGTATGAAGAGAAAATGATGATTTTAATGGAGAAATACATTCAATAATCCAGGCAGCACAGGTGAGCAACGCCAAAGACTCTCACACTGGTAGCAACTGAACAGGATAACACAACTAATGTCAGACTAAACGAGAACCAGACAAGGAAACAAGAGACACAGGTGGATTTAAATACCTAGATGGTAATCAGGGAACACGAGTCACAGCTGGGAGCAGTCAAGGGTAGACAGGACAACAGGGAGACTCAACAGAACACAGAAACCTAAACTAACACGGACAAACACCAAATCCTCACAGTGGCGATCCATTGTCTTTCTGAACATGAAATGTGTTTTGTTCTAAAACGTGTAGTCAGAATGTCTTTACGTCATTTGAACAATGAATGATCAATGCAATATAATTACATTCTATGAACGCAAAAGAGTTTTGTGTTTTAATGTCATAATTAAATATGTTGTAATCACGTGACTTTGCCTTGGACAAAGGTGAACGGTGTTTTCTCAGAACACTAAAGTTTTCACTTTATGACATGATATAACTATTTTCCTTTAACCTGGGTTGCAGATCTCCACCTCTGCACCAGTTTCACATTCAGTAGAGTTACGTTTTTTTTCTTGCTTTTTCTTTCCCAACAGTTCAGAGCAGCCTAATACAATGAATCTCTTCATCAAAACAGAGGTCAGTATTTAGATTTAGTTTTGTAGTGTAGCTACAAACATGAAACCTGTCTTTGCTCACTTAGTATACCTTCCATGTTTCTCCATGTTAGGCCTAATTAAAATGATATAACCTAACATTACAAACAGCTTTATAACAGTGAGCCATCTTTACCATGGAATTCAGATACTTTAGTATCATTTTACTTTTCCATCATTTAAGCAATGAGTCATGTCCTAACTCCATAAAGAATAAGATTTTATTACTTTATCAAGCCTTTGTTAAAGCATATCATTAAAGTCAGATAGCAGGTATGTGATGCAACTAATGGCCCAGGGACATATAAGATCAAAGCCCA
This sequence comes from Girardinus metallicus, assembly GCA_903067095.1. Classification (NCBI taxonomy): domain Eukaryota; kingdom Metazoa; phylum Chordata; class Actinopteri; order Cyprinodontiformes; family Poeciliidae; genus Girardinus; species Girardinus metallicus. The sequence goes on from CAEGAE010044568.1 coordinate 6,493, forward strand.
CAGAAACCTGTCATTGAACATGAAAGTGTTAAGATGGGCACCAGGATTGTAACTCCGGGGTCAATAACAGCAGCTTTAAAAATGTCACAGTCAGGATGATATAAGGAGACCAGCATAACTCAAACTTTCAACAAGCGAGTCAAAGCCTGAACATGTCCCACTTTAGAAAAGGCAATCGACAGTCTGTCATTTCAGGAAATATTTGCTTCAGTATGATGGGGACGTGAGTGAGGGGTTGTGCTTGTTGGTCGAAGATTGAATGTGACTCCATTAGCAAAGAAGGTCTAATGCATGACTGGTGCTTTCATTATTGATCTTTTTTTTTTTTCAATTATGTCCTAAAATCAATAGATGTTCTATATTTTTAAAACAACAGAGCAGGGGGGGAGAGACATCAGTCAATAGCATGACCTACTTAAAGATGTGGAACACATATATTTGGGCAGCAATGCACCGGCGTTTTACTGGAGCTGAATAGCTTCAGCTGTACTGGGAAGGCTTTCCAAAAGATTAGGAGTGTGTTTAAAGGATTTTTTTAAAGACAATTCCTTCATTTGTTAGGTCAGACACTGATGTTGGATGAGAAGGAATGACTCACGGTCATAAATGGGATAGAATATATCCTACTATAATTTCATTGGGTTGAGGTCCAGACTTTGTGTGGTGAAGTTCTTCTTAACCAAACTTGCTTACTCATGTTTCCACAAACTTGAGAGCATAAAAATGTCTTAAATATCTTTCCTCACATGTTAATCTCCTTTGTGCCACACTTTGACACAATATAGTCGGGCAAATGCCTTTGTCCAAGCAACTCGCATGATTGTCACTCCGTAAAGCATGTCTTCACTTCTCTAAGTTGCAGTTGTCCAGCTCTTTTTAGTGTGTTGCCCATGGAAACCCATTGTATGAAACACTATACATGGCCTTGAGATAATATGAAGTTTCAAGACTGTACCAATTGACTTTGTGAAAAATGCTCGATCTCTGCGCACTATAAACCTCATCGGATTTGCATGTCTAACACTTCATGGCTGAAGTCAGGCATTGATTTTCTTTGTGGAGTGGTATGGAGTCGTGTTGGAACACAAAGGGGTTCTTCCCAAACTGTTCTCAAAAGTTCCTGCATGCCTCTTCGGCTGATTTGACTGGAATTCAATTATCTGAATGAGTGAATACGTGTGGCAATGTTGTGTGCGTGCAGATACTTCATCTTGTCTTCATTTTTTTCTGTTTACGTCTAACATCCTTGTACTGCCATCAAAAAGTCAAACAAGAGCCCGACTCACAGACAAATGGTTCTGCAAACAGTTCAGAGTGGCTGTGTCGCAGCATTGCTTCACACGCAGCTCATAAAGCAATGATTACACAGCCAGCCTTATCAGGTCTTTGTTGCAATGATGTAATTTGGAACTGTAACTCCAATGCAAACACATCAAGCGAGACACAGTAGGTGTGTTTGAGACAAGCAGCAGTGGAGTAGCTGATCAGACAGAAGCTGCAGCTCATTGTTGATATAGAAGAACCATTAAACTCTGTTGTCTGTTGTCACAGTCTGAGCTGAGAGGACAGTTTGTCCTGCTGACATGCAAGAGGTGGGGGCGGGGGTTATCGACAGCAAACATTTAATGCCAGTGTTTGGTGTTCCCTTGTTGAACATGTACTCTGTTGTCTGTTCAAACACTGACAGCCGCAGAAAAGGTCCAGAGGTAAAACGACCCCCGCGTGATGTAATTTGGTTTTAACTCTGTAGGTTCAACTCAACAGAAGAGGAATGTGAGACTTTGTGCCTAGCCGTGGCTAACCGAGCAAAGAGGAAAACCGCGCTGTAAATCGCGATAACAGCAGGCTTCCTGCTCGCAAAGTATGACTTTGGCGTAATTCTGGTTCATGTGGAGGAAGTAAATGTATGTGTTTGTTTGTATCTTCACAGTTTACCCAGAAATATAATTGTAGCCATATGAACAAAAATAGAATAGTTGGATGGTTTTCTTTTTTCCTTTGTTTGTTTGTTTTGAAAGCAATATGCCTAAGTGGCATAATTTGAAACTAGAAACCTACAATTTTACTCAGTTGAAATGACAGAACTTGCTCGGCTGCATCAGGTAATATTTGACCAAAATGGCAGTTGTTGTTAATCATTACATTGATAAAGTTTAATCATGCCCTTCAATTGTAAGCCTCAAAGAATGCGATGAGCCGCTTCCTTGCATTCCTGCCTGTACATGTCATATAATTACACATCCGTCCCAGATATTAATTAAGATAAATGTCCTCTGAATCTGTCATATTTGTGTCAGATGGATAGTGACAGCCTCCACCCTGGCTTGCCTACAGTTACGCCTTTGTTTTTTGAGAGAGGAAGGACTGTTAAAGAGTAGCTAATGTGTGATGACTCAGACAATGCGTGTGTGTGTTCCGGTGATGTGCTAATCTTTTTGACAGCTACACCAAGAGGCTGCAGAGTCACCTTGCAGGCGGGTCAAACGATTGCCCCAGAGATCGCTCTGTCAAGTGGCTGCACTCTCTGAAGCTGCTGAAGGGAAAGCCTTGTCTCCGCGTAAAGCGGCGTGTCCATCGAGAAGCAATTTAACAACACAAACCGCAGTGGAAACTTAATGATGTGTGGTAGCTTGCGTATGTGAGGGAGAATCGTTGGGAAGGCTGGGGAAGAGAATCCACCACGAGAGACTAAAAGAAACTGCCCTATAAAAAAAAAAAGAGTCATACCTCTTAAAAGTTTTCCACATTTCTGTCACAGTGCAACCTCAAACGTCACGGTATGTTACTAGGATTTTATGTGACAGGCCAAGACAAAGTAACGCATAATTGCAAAATGGAAGGAAAATGATGGTTTCTCAGCATTTTTTCTTGTCAAATATAATCAGAAAGGTGTGGCATGCATTTGCTTCCTCTCCCTTTTTGCTGCAGTTACATCTACAAGTATTTAGATTGTGTCTACTTGCTTTGGTAGACATATTTGCCTGTACTTCTTTGCAAAACAGCTAAAGCTGGGGCAGACTGGACGGTAAGTAGCTGTTTTTTAAGATTTTCAGCTACATCTAAGGCTGGACTTTAACTAGGAAGTTCTCATCTCGACTCTTTTGCAGTCGCCAGCAGTTTTTTTTTTTCCCCAGAGTGTACGGTAGCTCGTTCCATCTTTTCAGATCATCTCTGACCAGCTTCTCTTTCTCTGCTAAAAAGAAATATCTACTTACAGAACATCAGCCAACAAGTCATGCCATGGCAACATTTATTTACCAATGGTGAGTGGAATTAACCCTCATCCCTTCATCAGTAACGCTACATGCACTGACACAGTGGCTCTTCACGGTTAAGAGATCAATTTTCTAAAATAAGCTGTTTTGTGGCCAAATCCTCCAGTCATTGCAGAAATGATGAGTTCATCATGTCAAAGTCATCCACTGTTTTCAAGCCTTATCAAGCTCACCCGCAGCGGGTCACATTTAAAGCCGACTGCTCTTCCTTGTCTGCTTTCGCTCGAAGTTCAGCAAACCCTTATTTGCTGTCGATCAAGCGTGATATTTCTTCAGACTGTTTGTTGGCTAATCATGCCATGCTTCTGAGGTATGTAGGCACTCGTTTGATCAACCTTGAGTTACACAGTGACTTCATGACAGCTTTGTTTTTTTGTGCAATAGAAAATTAAATGTTTTTTTTTTTTGTTTTTTTTCAAAGTAGGATTCTTTGTAGTAATCGACAGTAAGCATCTGACTTGGCATAGACAGCTTACTAAAAACAACCTGAGTCTGAAAAAAAAAAAACTGAATAATTTCACAAGAAGGTTAAAGAGCAAAACCTTGAAACTTTTTCTTTTCAACTGTGATCAGGTTTGTAGCTCATGGTTCATTTCCATGGCAGAAATCAAGAATTGTGTAGAAATCTAAATGAGAGCTAATTGGCCTTAGCAGTAAAACTCTTCAACAGAATGCTTGATATTTAAGCACAGATATCCAGACTGGATAATGATATTACAACAGATCATTCTATGTGGTGTTTTATTTGTTACATATTTCTGGTGCTGCTGTGCGAAGAAAACACAGCAAATTGTCACCTTTCTAAAATAATGGCCAAAGTCATTTTTTGCCCAAAGTCTTTTTTTTTTTTTTTGCCTAAATCATCTTAGGGCAAAAAATAACGTAGGCTGGTATTTTACAAAGGTGATATTATTTTGGGTTTAACAAATCTCAATCACTTAAAATTAATTAACACACTAAAAATTAATCGTGAAATAAATTTGGTTTAACAATATTCACAGTTCACAAACTGAACTGTGATGTCATTGCATAATTTTATTGGTTCAATTTTAAGTTTTTTAATATTTTTTTTTAGATTTATTTTGAGTAGTTTTAATTTAATCATTCTAGCTAAGTAAGTTTGATGAATAAAGTGTTGCTAGGTCGAATTTTTGTAGTTAATAAACTCTTGTATTCTTGAGAAAAGCTGTTTTTCCAAACACATGTGTAGTATCTTGCTGTTCAGATAGTGCCAGTGCTGGACTTGTGGCTTCATCTATTAATATTTTAAAACCTAAGCCAGGTATTTTTAAACAATAACTGAGACTGGACTATTTTGCTATTTTCTTGATAAACAAGTGCTGCCCTGACTTGGTACTTTTTTATCTAACTTACTAGTTTTATTGTAGTTTTAGCCAGAGCTAAAACTAACTACACTCCTGTTGCTGCACAACACCATAGTCTTTTTGTAGCCAAGCTTTTCAGGATCTCCTACCGCTACAGTCTGGCTGTGCAACCTCTGAACCCTCTGAGGCTTTTAAAACAACAACAGGTGCTTGAATGAAACTCCAGCTGTTAGCTGCAGACAGGAAGCTTGCTAGTGCTTTGGCTAGCAACAGCTGCAGGTAGGAGTGTTGAGTTTCAGTCTGTGGGGTTAGGGGAGGGAGGAAAAACTGAACAAATGCACTTTTACGACAAAAGACTGTCTACTACAACCCACAGACTCCGGACAAACCCCAAAGCTCGTTAAAGGGAGGTCTTTTCTGTGCAGGAGCTGTGCTAGTCAGTGTAGGAACGGGGTGGAAGGTGTTATGTTTTAATGGAGAGCTCTACTCTGAGTCTCTAGCAACGACAGGCTCAGCTCAAGTAAAACCATACGAGATGTTTCCTGTATAAATCTTTGCTCATAGTCATTTCATCTAACTGTAGCAGCTAACTTGGCTCTATTAGGCTTCAGTATAAACGGGACCTGGGTCAGCAGTGAAATGCTTTTATCTCCTAGGTAGGAAATTGATCTGGGTGATGTAAGGCAGTTGTGTTGTTTCCTATAACAGCTGCAGCTTTGGGAAGGTTAGTCTCACTTTCAAATTCCTCAAGTATGGTTTTTCGTTCAGTAATATAGCTTTATATTACTGAATCTCTTCTAGTAAGTAATTGCGGCTAGTCAACCGTCCCGAATTTTCTGTACTTTCGTTTCTTTATATTAAAATTTACCAGAAATGCTTGACAATTATTTTTGCAGTGGGTACAACATCTATTGATTCAGTCTGATGTAATCTGCAAAAATAAGAAACTGGAAAAAAGGAAGATCAAAGGAAGGAAAGATAAGTAAGGGATCACAAAGGATGGAAGAAAGAAAAAAAGGAAGATCAAAAGAAGGAAAGATAAGGGATCACAAAGGATGGAAGACAGGAAACAAGGTGGGAAGGACACAAGAGTAGATTGCCACAAAAAAGGGCACCACTAAGAAAAGGACAGGTGCAATAAATAAAAAAAAAAATGAAGAAAACCAAGCAAGAAAGGACATAATGATGAAAAGTATGAAGGGAAAGAAAGGAAATGCACGAGGGAAAAACATAAGGAAGAAGAGGGAAGGAAAGAAGGAAAGACCTGAAGACCGATTAAAGCCAAAGGTCACTTTTATTGTTTAATTTCAGTGTTCACGTAAACGGTACTAAAAATACATTTAAAGTGATAAAACAGACATGTTATCTTTCAGCCTAGACTCCAAAACACACACCAGTGACCTCCAGAACTACACACCGGATCACTTTATTTTGGGCAAACAAGAACCTTATAATCACAAGTTCAGACAACCCACTTTTTCCCAGAAGTGACTCTAAAAATTGTTCATGTATGTTTCTGTACATTTAATGACGCGTAGTACAAAAACAAATACAGAGTCATAAGACCTTACATACGAGCGCTAGCAGCACTATACTTCAACAAATAAATCCGAAACACGCTTAAACCAGACTTCAGGAATTTCCTTCAGAGCAGCATTTACATACTTTGATCCAGTGTCAGGGAACGCTTCACATAATTGAAAATACTTATTGTTGTCATCTCTTCTCAGTCTGTCAGTAGGCTTCAATGAACCACAGTGTTCAGACCTGCAGTAAACAAAAAGCTTCTTCGTCTCCATTGATTATCTAAACTCTTCTAGGCGCACACGGCCACCTTAGTAACAAGATCACTGTGGATTCAGCCTCGGTCTCTGCAGGACAGCAAGACCGTTGATCCTGGTTGGTCGTCTATGAAAGCACAGTGAGGGTTACGGTTCCTTTGGTCCTCTTCAGGATGCCGACGGCTTCTTCATGCGTGACTCCTTCCAGGCTCTGCCCGTTCACAGCGATGATCTGGTCTCCCCGCTTCAGATGGCCGTCCTCCGCCGCCGCTCCCTGAATCCAAAGAGAGCCAGAAATACAGTTCCTCTCAACAGTATTCACACCTCTTGAACGGTGCTTTTTTTTGTTTTACAGTGCATCACATTAAAGCCACCGACCTTAGAATATTTTAAAGGGGCTTTATCTGATGTACCAACACACATTAGTGCATAACTGTAAAAACAAAATATATATATATTTTTTTCATTACAATCTGAAAAGTCAGGAGTACATTTGTATGAACTTCCCTTTACTCAAATACCACTAAATAAAATATATTGCACCCAATTGTGTCACAGTCCTGGATGTTGGTTTTATTTTTTGTTTGATTCTTGATCATTGCCCTTTAGTTTGATTATATCTGTATAGGTCTTGCCATACTCATTTCATTCTTGTGTTTATTATTGCTTTAAAGGTGCTGCTGAATTTAAATAATGCCCTTTTCTTAGTTTGCTCTTGTGTTTTTCTCCTTGTTGCATTTGTATATTTTTTTTCTCATAAACTGTTGTCATTCTTGATAGTTTCTGTAATCGCTGGTTCAGCTGCTTTTGTGTAACAAGTCTCCTTCCTTCTGTTTTCCCTGCTTGCGTTCTGTCTCAGCTGTTCCTCGTTTCCTCTGATTAGTCCCTTCGCTTTCTTTGTCATTTCCGCTCCTTCGTCAGTATTTAAATTCTACTTTAAAACTACTTTGTAGTGGTCTATCAGGTCAAATCCCAATAAGGCGAATGGAATACGTTTTCAAAGTTTTGTATTTAGGCCTTTGAGAAAAGACAGGAAAAACAACCTGATTCAGAGAAGGAAAATGGTTGCAGCTGGGCTCCAACTACCTTTCCAAACACTGTTTTGACGTAAATAGGTAAATCTCCATGGGGGCTGCCGTGCCCTCCGACTATACTGAAACCAAGTCCATCAGGTCCCCTTTCGAGAGTGATGGTCTTATACTGAGGTGGGCTGCAAAGAAAAACAAACCAGATATAAAAGGTATTTAGGGAACGTTTACTCCTTCTTCCTCCACATTAAGCCTCCTCTCCTTTGGCAACAACATAATGTCCTTTTCTTCTGTTGAGAGGAAACAAATACCCAATGTCATCCTGGAAGATGCAGCTGGGCGTCAGAGAACCCCCATCCTGCTTCTGAGTGGGCCCCGTCACGGTGGTGTCGCCACCTGCTACCACCTACAGGTGCGATAACACGTACGTACAAACAAAGCGACATTGTTATGCTGCAGTGGTGATTTACTGTAGAGATAAAGACTGATAGCCTGCTGTTAGTGTTCCTTGATGGATTAGGGTTTTATGGCGCTTCTGTTGCCGCTGCTCCTGCTCGTCTCAAAGGCCGAGTGTTGAGGATGCGGCGGAACATAAGGAAGGGTGAACGAGTGTGTGTTCGGAGAGACCTGCAGCTGTATTGTTCCTGTGGCGTTCTTGAGCAGAGTGACCGCCTGCGAGTGGCTCATGCCTTCAGCCGATGTGCCGCATATGCTGACAATTCGGTCTCCCATCTGGGGGGAGGGGGGAAGGAGATACAAGTACAATGTAAATATTCTTTGGGCTAAATTATGCTAACTGAATATCAGTTTTATTTAGATTAATCATTCAAACTCCAGGTTATGCAAAGTGCTTAGTAGGAAAATATAGGAACTGGGAACATTTTTGTCAACTAAATGTTGTGGTCGCTTGTTTACTTCTGGTTCTGAGAACCCTGGGTGAGCAGGTTTCTGATGAGATGATGGGTCTGTGTGGGTTATCCCAACCAGAAACTCTTTCCTTCAGTGCTTTATAAACAAGCTACACAATTTTAAACTGAACAAGCAAGCCGGCACTGCGGTGCTTTAAGAACTGGTGTGATATGATGCATTTTTCTGGTGTTGATCAAGACTCTTCTAGCAGTATGTCGAGCATTTTAGTTTGTTTTTTTTTTTTGTTACAGAGATGTGATTATGTGATTAGACACAATTACAATCATCTAATTTACGAAAAACAAAGGCATCCAAAGGGTTTTGTCTTATTTTAACAGGAAACTTGATCAAATTAAAGTTTTCATCCATGATGACAAACAGGTTGCAGTCATCTGTGATCTTTAGCTTCATAAGAGTCAAATTCAGCACTGATGCTGAACATCTACATTTTGGGACCAAAAAGATCATTTCTGTCTTTTCTGCATTGAGCTGTGGTAAATTCTGACTTATCTACCTACGTTATGGACAAACTAACTTAGTCGCTGTAATGGAGTGCATGCTGTTTGTCCATAAATAAAAGTGACCTGAGATAGGGGCTCTGATGAACTCCACGTGTAATTTATGTTTGATCGGCTTTATTTTTGTTCAACAATATAAAGTGGTCACTGAATGCTAAATACGATCTGAACAAGTTTAGCACAGATATAGGTAATCCACACATTTTTCCAATCGAGGCTTACATAGTGTTGTAAGAGTTGAAGAGATTGTAGTTTCTTTCTCACTATCAAAAGTTTGTTTTCTTAGTGGTTATTGGCAAAAAATAGGTGAAGATACCATACAGTATTATCCAGAATGTTCAGATAAATCTAGAAACTTAAGACTCTGAAAATACTTAGAATTTCTCAAAGAGAAGATTATTTTGAGACTTGAAATGATTGAATTTTGATATACCATAGAAAAATCTCACAAAAAGAGCTAGCACCACTAAAGCTTGTGCAAAAACAACAATTTAGTGCCAATATAGTGCCTCTGTGTGAACCCATTATCATGTGACGTGCAAATTCTCTTCTCAAGGCCACACAAAAGCAAATAAAAATTTAATGTTGGCTAAATAATTTCATTGTTTAGTCTTCTCATTTTTCACTTGTGCTGAAATGTTTCTCTCTTTTCCCTTCAATGAATCTTTGTGTTCTAAATGAAAGAGTGGGAGATTTATCATCTATGTTAGCTACAGCTATTGTCCTCCCCCGGTCTCTGTCGAACACAGAAGCAATTGTCAGTGTTTCTCAAGAGAGCGACTTCTTAAACGCTGACCTTTGAAACTTTTAGGAATCGCAAACAAAGAGGCGAGGAGTAAAACTGTGGCACATAACTGAGATTGTTCATATTGAAACAAAAGCCATAATTTGAAGTCTGCACATTTCTTATTTTACTGAAGGTCAAAAACACTCAGGAAAAATGTGGCAAATCTTCTACCTTGAGCTGTGTCTGAGCAGCCAGGCCGTTGGGATTCATCATGGCGATAAAGATGGGTATGTCACCCAGAGGGCTGCCCACTCCACCGGCTATGCTGATTCCCAGAGAGTCACCAGGGCCTTTAGTGAACTCCACTGTTCTGATGTCCTGGTGCTCTGCAACTGGAAGGTTGGTCACAATGCACAAGTTTATAATAGACACCAATGCATTTTTGGGTTTTGGCACACTACTTTACAAAAGTATGCATAAGTACACCAATAAACTTCCCAGTTTTTATTAAGAGTTTATGTGAAAGACCAACACAAATTAGAGCATAATGACTTTACAAAGAAAGATAAAAAAAAAAAAAAAAAGTGTAGCAAGCATTTGCAGTCAGCCCCTTTGCCATTTCCCTCTACTCTTCTCTGCTAAATAACTGAAACTCAAGATTGGATGGAGAATGTCTGAACATCAATTTTCATGTCTTGCCAAAAACGTGCCATGATTTCTCAACTGGATTTAGATCTGGACTTTTATTCATCTAACTAACTAAACCATTGCATTGTGGCTATGGCTGTATGTTTAAGGTCATAGTCCTATTGTTTTGCATTGCATAAAATAATGATTGCATGTTGTTAATAATGTGCACACAATGTATGTTGCATTTAGACCAACCAGTTTAATTTTGGTTTCAACTGACCAAGTACCTTCTTCCACATATTTTGACGTGTTTCTGGTTTGTGGCAATCTAACTTTCCTCCAACGGTTTTCTTCTTTTCAACTTTTCCATGAAGGCCATATTTTTAGAATGCATAATTATAAATTTTGAAGACACCAGACTTTAATTAGTAAAATTTTATTAAAGGGGGGAAAAAACACGTATAATTTTCCTTTCACTTAACAATTATGCTCAAATTTGTGTTGTTCCGTCAGAAAAAAATCCCAAAAAGCTCAATGAAGCTTAAGCTTTTTCAAAGGTTTAAGGTTTATAAGTACTGATGAGTGCTTTTCTGACCAAAATAACTGACTGATCTGAAAAGACTCTTATTTCAGTACCTGAAGTCTTACAGTTTACTTACACTCTTGATTTTTGCTTGGTATTTCAGAATCACCAGGAGGGTTTCCTGATTCAGAACCAGACTGATTGGCCACCTGATTGGAGCTGCCCGTTTCACTCATCTAACAAGAGAAGGTGTTCAGAGTTCAGATTTTAGAAAAACTACACAAAAATACAAATTAGGTCCGAGTTGAGTCACCTGACTACTTTGGGAAAGCCGTCTCTCGGAGTGAAATGGACCGGCCTTAAACCTCCCAACTTCCATCTTTATTGGCCCAACGCAGCACTGGAACACAGTACACCTCATTATTTTTTAATGTAGATTTTCTGCAGAGTTTACAGCCCTCTTATTCTCTGTAACCTGATGAGCAGCGTGAGTTCAAACACCTTGAGCAGCGCAGCCACGGCCTCCTGAGTGGCTGACCGGACGTCCTCGCTGTTAACCGACAGAATCTGGTCGCCCTGCATCAGTCGGCCGTCCACGTCCACCAGGCCTCCTTTAACAATGTCGGACACAAACACTCCCGTGTCATTCCTGTCGGGAAGCAGGAAAGAAACGGGGTATATATTTGTCAGTGAATGAAATAGTACCCTGTATCCTTTAACTGTCATTTGTTCTCTCAGGCTACTGTGTGTCTTAGTACAAGAACAGGAAAAGGAGAACTGGTGAAGGAAAAAAAAAAAAAAAAAGAGGACACTGCTACTGCAGACCGCATTTCATAGGTGCCAATCTCCACGTGGATAAAGACAAACAGAAACGGAAGATATGAAGCAAAGCAGCTCAATTCAACTCAGTATCCAGGGCCAGAGACACTTGGCTGTCGCAGCTCCTCCACCACTAACTGCTAGCTTGCACTTTCCTTTTCGGCCCACAGGGTTTCAGGTTATCTAAGCAATTTTCATTCTTTTCAGCATTTTTTTTGCACATGTGCTGCAGAACCACTGGGAAAGAGACACCGATGTACAGGTAAATCAAAAGCATAAAACTGCTGGGTGGTTCTTTCATCTCTGCAGTCTTGTTGGACAAAAGGCAGCACACAGCAACACTGGGATAGGTTTAAAAAAAAAAAAAACATTTGGAGTTATAAAAGGAAATATTTGCACACATACATACTGAAGGTTGCAGCTACTTTTTTTCTTCCAGTATTCCTGTGGCCTTAGAGAGTTTTCTAGACTCTTGTTTCCAGATTTGCTTTATTTTAAGAATAAATATATATAAAAAAAAAAAAAATCACAAGATTTAAAAGAGCTCTTACTGGAACCTGGAAAAAAAAAACAGACTACAGAGAAAAGTGAAGGGAAGGACAAACATGTAGAGGTCAATGACTAATGTACTAATTAATCCCTTATTGTAGCAAAATATATTTTATTTTTATTTGAGAACATTTACTTATACTGTGAGGAAAAATATCCCACATGAAGAAATAACAGTTTCAACTAAACCACTGATTCCACATGTAACATCACTAAAGCCTCCTGAAAAATCCATGTGAAGGATTACAAACATCTAATAACATGATCAAGGAATGAAGAACGTTTAATAATAAACATTGCCTTTCTGTATGACATGACACACTGAGGACCTTCAAAATGGGAAAGACAAGAAAAGATGTTCTTGTTGAATCTTCCTAATATCTGCAATAAGGGAAATAAAGTCTAAAACAATTGAAACTCTTAGAAACAAGACTAGACAATACAGAAATCTATAATAACAATAATAACCACTTTATTACTGTTAGCACCCAGTAAAGAAGCAAACCCAATATGTCGTCATGTAGAGATTTTTATCTGACAATCTAGAGAGACGACACACGATTGCTGATTTGCTCATTCACTGAGGTCAGAACTGTTGCTGTTCACATTAATGCCGTAAACAGAAATCCTGTCTGGTGCCGAGTGTTTATTCTACTGTCCACTTAAACCCGCAAAAAAATCTCACTGTAAAATGACTTAAAAGGAGGCAACTGTTACAATTCCACTGTCTCTAATGGCAGCTGAAGCCCAAAGATAACAGAAAACTGTTGTGCAAATCGAAACCTTATTTTAATGCTCTACTTGCATATCTGCTTCTGATTAATGAGTTACCTGTGATCCCGCGATCTGCATTGGGAAAAAAAAAATAAACAATGACCGTTACTAATAATTTTTATATTTTCATTTAAATTCCATTGTTCTACTCAATATTAGTATACATCTGTGTAAACATATTGCCAAACAGGCTAGTTTGCTGGGCTGCCCTTGTGATTATTTAGACCACAATGCTGCGGAAGTGGAAATCCTGATTTTATTAATCTTATTCAATATGACGATCAACATTACAGAAACAAAACACTTAAAATATATTACTGTGCATAATGAATCTGAATAAAATACACGTTGTTAAATCGCATGACTTGGATAAATGCACGGAGATGCGCCTACAAGCTCTTTCTTGCTTCTCAGAGGGTATTATGCAGAAAGAGTGACATTAACAAATGTCTCCCACCTCCTCCCTACGATGCTCAGACCCAGACCCTGGCCCGGCTTCTTGTGCAGCTCCACAGAGAAGGAGTCCCACAGCTCTTCCTCCTTGTACTGGGCTTCATCCCTGTAGACCGTCAGCTGAACCCTCTGGGGCGTCTGCCGCAGCACGTTGATGGCTTCATCATGGCTGGCTGCTCGCAGGTCAATGCTGTTCACCTGAGAAGTGGGGGGGGGAAGAAAAGAAAAAGCTTTTATTGATTCAAATCCAGTCTGTAAGTTTCCTCCCTATAGCTAAAAACGGAAAGAACACCACAACCTCATTCTCCTCATTATAGATAAAAAGTAATTGCAGCGAGGGACTACGAAAAGCACTAATAGCCTAATTTAATGCTGAAACAATTTTTTTTAACTGCTTCAAAAATGCTGAGATGTTTGGAAACTGGATGACTGAAATAACAGGCTGATGTCAGAGGGATAGAAAATAGCTGCAGGGAAGCCTTCCCACAGACCAGCGGTCACTTTAACGAGCGACGTCCAGGACTTGAGTTTATCACCACATTAAAGGGGGAAATACCACATTAACTTTCCCCGTGGACATGCAAGGAATTTTCCCAGAGCAGCTAACTGGGAAACGTTTTTTCTTTTCTTACTTTTGACCTTATTTTCTAAACACGGCAGCTTTGCTCACAGGCAGAAGAGAATAGCAGGGGGCAATTAAGTCATAATGATGTGTGTGTGTGCGTGCGTGTGTCTTTCAGTTTAGGTCTACTGACTGCGCTACAATAACTGCAATCATGAGCTCCGCCCCTCTGTGACAAAGCAGGAGGTCAGAGGGAGGGCACGTCCACATCGAGTCTTATACTTAACTTGACATAAAACACTCCTGCTCCTTCTATTACGTTTCACTTGGGTTTTGAATCTCACCAACAGCTATAGGCATTTTGGATCAAGCCCTAAGAAGCTACTTCTGTTTCTCAGATTTGCCATATAAAACAAGTTGATCCTTAAATTAAGAAAGCCAAAGTCTCTGCTACGTCTCTTTAAAATCTATGTGGTCTTTTTATTATCTGGGACAGAAAAGTTTCTTATTTTTACAAAGAACCTCTAGGATTTGATCTCCTGCCCAAAGTCTGCCATCTTTGGAGGCTGCTCCCTCTTCATACACTTCGTGGATGATGATGGCTCCCTGGAAAGAGGAACAGAGAAAAAAAAAAAAAAAAGGAGGATGACCAAAGGACAGAAGAAAAGAGGAACATTTGAGAGTTGTAATTATGCCTCACAAAATAATTAAAATTCTGTCATGTTATAACCACAAATGTCAATGCAATTTATTAAGTTCTATAGCAGCACAAAACGGAAGCCCGTTCAGAGTGTCAAGTCTTACACGACTCATTATTTTCCTGTCAACAGATTCTCTGGATTTTCTTTAGGGGTATTAAAGTAAAGAAGGTCAAATACGTGCAGGCAACAATTCTTGTATTACCTGCAAACAAGAAACTCTGTTTCATATTAATATTTGCTCTTTGTGTATTAATCCAGACTGTCTGAACTGATTAGTAACCATAAGTTTGCACGACTTTATCATATTCAAAAAGTCATAGAAAACTAAAATAAAATGCACCAAAGTTTGTGGCAAAATTCAAAAAAGAAATTTAAGCATCAATATTTGTGCAAAGCCCTATATATTAAAATAAAAAGCATTTTTTTGGGAACTTGTCAGAGTTTTGGTGTTTTAGCACACTTGCTCCTGTGGGGTCCAGAGTGGTTGTTACATTCCTGGGTTGAACATTGTCTGCTGCGGCCGAAGCCCAACAAAGAGCAAGCGGCTCCCCAAGCCTGACTGAGCAGACAGAATGGACGGACTGAGAGGACGACGGCAGGAGGAGGAGGAACGGCTGTGACAACATCATTTCCTACATTCCTCAGTCGCCACGGCTATTTCAGACCTGTGATATACTGGTGGCGCCATGGGTGGGAGCTGACCAAGTACATTTACAGTTTATTTTTCTTACAAGCTAGTGAAGCCTCGATTCCCCTTGTTGGTGTGGATGTGAAGCATGACGGGAAGAGTCGTGTGAAGAGTAAAGGGCGAGCCTCATTTCACACACTGTTTCCTACCAGCAGGGTGTCGCAGCCCCCCACGATGCTCAGGCCCAGTCCGGTGCAGCCTTTGGAGATTTCAATGGTGGTCTCGCAGCCGGGGATGATGGGGCAGGTTGCAGGGTCGCAGGCCAGGGTGGAAGGGGTGGAACAGCGACTCAGACCTGAAACGAAGCAAGCAAAGGAAGTGAGATGCAGTTAAATACTGGATGTAAATCTCAGGTGTGGATATGTTAACTCACCAGTGTTTATCTCTGCTTCTGGCTGACTTAAAGTACTCGGCGTGGTGGTAGGCATGCTGGGTGAGCTGGTGTGTCCTCCATCTGAGCTAACGGTGTCCTGACAAGCCGACTGGGGAGTTGGGTAGGAGGACACGGTCTCATTTGTTACAAATGTGAGCTTCACTGGACCTTTGGCCTTTCTCAATAAAGAATTCACCTGAGAGCCAGTTAAAAAATTAGACTGCTTCTGCTACAGAGACAGAGATTCGACTTTGTTTGCAACAATAGAGCAAACCTTTTCAACTGTGTATCCAAGAACTGATTCCCCGTTCACAGCCAACAGTTTGTCCCCTGGCTTCATGCAGCCGTCCTTGGAATAAAGTAGGAAATATGATTCGCAAAAACTTCACACAGTGGATAATTTTTTTTTTACTGTATGTTGAAAGCTCTTAATACATTTCCTGTGTGTTCGGTTGCTTCAGATATGCTCTGAATCTCAACGCCAGACTCTGTGTTCCCTTCTACAAATGCAATGCCGTCCTCCTGTTGGAGAACCAAAACGCACAATTAGTTCAGAGTTTAGAGAGATCCTTCTATAAATAGAATATCTCTGAAAGACAGAGATAATCCACACACCAAACTTTAAAAGAAAGCAATTCATCAAACCACACGATGACACATCCACAGAAAAATGCAGCTGACATATAAAACATCGCAGCTACAATAAAATACAGTCATAAAAAAGTTAGGAGATCTCAGTAAGTATTCATCTCTTCATTTAGAAATGTTTACATCTCAACGTCTATAAAAAGTGATTTAAGTGATTTAACTACAGATAAGGTTGTGGACAAATGTGACTCAGAGGGAAGAGTAGTCATTTTGCAATGGTGAAGTTATGGGTGTGATTACTGCTTCCTCTCTGTCACATGCCGATATGCCCATCGGCAAGGCATTTAACCCCATATTGCCTACTTGTCTGCATAGTAATGAATGTATTTGAGAGCACAGCTGGGTGGATAGGAGATGTAGTTCTTTGATTGGTCAATACAACTAGAAAGTGCTATATAAGTTCAGTCCATTTCACCTGTTGGGTTTTGTGTGGAAGTTTCGCTTGGATAAACTCTTTATTTTGCTTCTATGTGGTCCTTTCCAGCAAATGCTTAAATATTAGTTTCTTTTCTGCTTTCCTTTGAAGCAACGATTTGCAAACGAAAACTGGCATGACTGACAAGTGCTACCTCAAGGGGTATAATTATCTCAAACTTCACCTCGGATCATTCTCACTTCCTCTACAGCTTTCATGCTCTTAAATAAATTATCTATAGGAGAGGTTGATTTTGTACCATCCTTTGTTGCTTGTTTAGAGTGTAGGGATCTCCTATAGATATCTGACATTTTAAAACTGTGATGCTGGAAAGATCAAACAACGACCTATAAAAAGCTTTCCGTTAGGGCACACTATAAGAGACAAAAAGCCGTTCCTTTCATCTTTGTATGACCTAACCAAACCCTTGAATTCCTTCAACATGCCTTTTCTTCTATTCGCTACAGGATTTGTTTACTTTCCCCTTTTTATTTCACAACTTTCCAACTACTTGTCTCCGGTTTTGCAGCTCATCAAGCTTGAATGCTTCTGTCTACTCTGGCTCCGTTTTGTCTTACCCTGTAGGCTTGCGCCTTTCTCGTCACATTCTGCCTCTCATTTGCAATGATTGAAAAGAACAGTGGTGCGTTTTTCTCACCTCCACCTTTATGACGTGATGAACATGTTCTGAAGTATCATCGTCGTTAGCGGGAGATGTTTCTGGCTGTGAGAGAAGACGGCACACTTTTAGGAAAAGACAGCAGCTGGAAAATCAGCCTTGCGTGAATGTAACCTAAAAACAGCAAGTGGTTTTTGATGTTAGGGTGCCTTAAGACTCGCTTGACGTTGGAAATTCCAGGACCACACACAGGGATAAAAATTGAGTCATAATTGGTGTAAATGGTGAAGCAGCTTGAGCGTTGCTCCGTAATAGCTGCATGATGTTGGTGTCAGGAGTGTTTTATGTGTGTTGCCATGAGCTGACTCGTACCTCAGCTTGGGACTCTGCCGTGTCTCCCTCTTGCTCTCTCACGGGTCCCACAGCCATCTGGTTCAGCGCCTCTGTGTTCCTGTTTTCACAGAGTCATAACTCACATAAATCGCTGCTCTTCTGCCTCTGGACAGCTGAACGGTAATTTACTCAAGCTGATCACAGTGTGTCTGTCTGGAGGGACTAGGACTGGGATGTGAGTTAAGTGGGAGGTTAAGTACTGCGATCCTGGTGAAGACTAAACCTGGGTCAGGGGTCAAATGAGTCTGTTGGAGATGTGGCAGCTGATACTCTACTGCTTCAAGACAGCAATCATTTGGAGGTAGCAAAATCAGGCATTTATGATGTCTGCAAACATGGATTTTTATATGGATATCTAACAGGGGTTCTGACACAGTTTGGAAAACATTTGGAACTTTGTTCATGTATTTTCCATATCTGGATTAGTCGGGGGGGAAAAAAACCAAAGTCTGAAAATATATTGGTAATTCCTATACCACTCCATATCCAACCAGCCATAAATGCACAAAATGAACAAGAAAGACTGGGATGTCAGAACATTTGAAATGAAGAAAGTAACGTACTTGCTATATGAAATAAAAACTGTGGGACTTGAGGACAGACTGCTTTTCAGCCTAATCCCACTTACAACATGTGTGAGATTATGTGTTATAGTGAATACTGTGTAATATTTATTTCAAACGTAATGGAGCCAGTAAAACAATACCATGATTTTTTGTAAAGAAATAATCAACATAATATTAAATATTTTCAAACCAATGAACCTGTTAGATTTACTTAGGATGTCAAAAAGTAAAGCTTCACTTTAAATACAGAATGACAACAGCTCCCTCTAGTGACTCCTATGAAGTATTACACTTAATGTATGACCAGTAGTTCTAACGCTATCTATTTTATAATATTGATAGTAATAATCATCAAAATAATAATAAACAAAGGTAATGGTTTTCTACCTGATGAAGATGATTTTAACTTTGGATGGAGAGCTCTTGATTATGGATGATGCGTTCTGATGACTTTGGCCATAAAGAACTTGTCCGTTGATCTAAAGGAACATAAAGACAAGTGTGAAAGTGAACTTAAAATCTAGCCAAAGTAAAAAAAAAAAATTTAAATAAATTGAAGAAGCATGTTCAGAACGCCAAAGAAATGTTGATCACAAGCGCCTGAAAAAATCCTAAGTAAATCTGGGTGTTGGAAAGCACATAAAATGTTATGATTTTCTGGTTAAACTTTGTCACTTTCTGCTACATTTTAACCCAGAACTTCTGTGCTTTTATTGCAACTAATGTTACAGACCAGCAGAAAACAGTGCACGATTGTGAAGTGAAAAGAAAATGATCCGTGGTTTATAAAATACTTTATACAGGGTTATGAACAGCTTTCAAGTCACAGACCAAAAGACACTTGTGTGAATTAAAAAATCTACACATCATTTTAAATAGTACAAAACTCTGACTTTCAAATAGCAAGAGATCTTACTTCCAGTAACTCATCCCCCACACCCATCCGTCCATCCCTGCCAGCTGCTCCGTTGGGGTCTATTCCCACCACAAACACACTCATGCGGGAGCGGTCCCTGTTCCCTGCCAGGCTGAGACCCAGGCCCGTCTTGCCTTTCTCCAGCTCAATCATGTGTAGAACCCCTGGGAGGCTGCCATAGCGCTGGATTATGTTCTCTGTAAGAGGCAGAAGACGTTGTAAGCTGTCTGTGATTCCTGTCTGCAGCTTTGTCCTGAACCTCATTAGCTCAAATAGAATTGCTCATAATTTTTCAAGATTTTGCCAACCAATGAGACTTTTATTTCATCCTCTATCTGAGCTCCAAACTTGGGTCTCTCCTCTTCTTCTCTTCTGTCTCTGCTGTGTTAGATAGCCTCTAGGTTCAACTGGCTTCTGTTGTTCTGGGCTCCCTGCCACTGTTCAACCATCAGCCCCGTGCTAATCTCCACCACTCACCTCCCCAGCCCCAACCTCATCAATATTATTCCCACAGGATGAGCCTCTGCCTATCTCCCACCAAACACACATGCATCGGCACACAGATGCTGTCCACAGTCTCAGGTGTTTGTAAGTTGGAAGTCTGTCCCCAATGCCAACAGTCTTCTCTCTTTAGTGTTAAATTCACCCTAAAGCTGAGCATCTGTGGTGCATTTGGCAAACATGTTGCAAGGCTGACCTCTAATGGTACTTTGGCGCTGATGCACTAAACTGCAAGGTAATTTTAATGTGATTGAAATGTAAATGAATCACATTGCATTAATAAAAAATAACCTGTAGTGTGACAAAATACTATAATTGATATCTGATTGCACAGGTGTTGTCAAGTCTTTTCTTATATTGTTCTTTGTGAACCTGCAAATGTTCTGTTTTGGACTCTGGCAAGGTAATCCCAAACAATTGTCTCCCGATGAAGTCATTCTTTGTTGATTCTGATGTATTGTTGTGCACAAATCTTCACCTTTCAAATAGGCATTTGAACTACACCACCCAACTATTTCAGTTGGGTGGTGTACATTACAACAAAAGGTGGAAAACTTCTTAAACTATTAATTTCAATCTCATTTTCAAAAAAAATGAAAAGAAAAAGCAATCATTTTATTATCAGCATGTATACTTTTAGGATTTAACACAAACTGTGTTTTCTGAAAAGGACAAACTGAACTCACTCCAATTGTATCCAAACTCGTCCTCCTCTTCCTCCTCCTCCTCTTCCTTGCTCTGCTCAACCGTTTCTGCAGGTCTTCCAGGAATATCAGCGAGCTTGTCTGTATCGCTCTCTCCCACATGGGGCACCACTGGCAGGGGGAGGACGGAGCCGGTGGGAGATGCCTTTGGCGCTTCACGCTTCGCCGGCTGTCACGCCACAGGAGGGGGAGGCAGGGAGAGTTCATTAGTAAAAGATAAAGACGATATCGGACGTTTTATCTCTGTGTTTGAGTTTTTAATCAGTTGTTTTACAAAGACGCAAAGGCATATAAGGGCAGTCGATGTCATCAACGACGGGTTATATGCCTGGCTTCGATTCAGGTTAGTTTCAGGCAGAAAATGAATGACACATTTTCAAAGCGTTAGCAGGGTTCCTACACATTTTTTATTTCATAATTACACAGTTTTCAAGACTTACATTTTTGATATTTTCAAAAGAAAATCTGAACGTTTAAGGACAAAGCATTTGCTTTGAACCTGGTTGAATCATAGATGGTCTTTTATCTGCAGATTCAACAAATGTATAAATGACATGATGCGATTAGATAGACACCTTTTTTTTCCAATTTAATTAAAAATCAAAACATGCCCTTGACGACATGGTTCGATAACTAGGATTGAATTGGAGATTATGACAAGAACTTTGAATTAGTCTGTATGACTGGATTGAAATAATTCTTTTTTTGTAAAGTATGCTTAGACGAAATGATGATATCTAAATAAACTAAACTCAGCGCAAAAATTGACAAAAAAGTCAAACAACAATGCTGAATGGTAAAACAAAAGTATTGTGGTTAAGGGCTACCTGCTGGCCCTTTAACATGATGAGACAAGAACAGCTTTTATTTTGAGAATATCATGGTAGGATTGAGTAAGTTTATACTTCTCCCATCTCATTTTGGACATAAAACTGAATAGAGTGAAATCTCTATTGAGTTTACATATTGTATAATTTTTTTCTAGTTCTGTTGCTCTTTTATTTTCCAATCTGGTTCATAAATTAACTACACTTTGGTATCTCTATTTGTTAAGTTTTGAAGGTCAAGAAATCCAGTTCAAACTGAATTTACAGTTTTAGAGACAAAACATCAAGTAAAATAGCCAGTTCTTTCATTCTTTAATGAGTATGAATTATGTCAATATTGGAAAAATCTAAATACAGATGTATAAATTTTAAATTCATGTGTGATCAGGCAAATTGAAGAAACCATAAGTAGATGTAAAACCACTGCATTTACTGAGAATTATTGGAATTTGGTGCAAAAAAAAAAAGGAAAAAAAAAGGGAAATTTAACATTTTAAATTTTTTCTTTTTTCATGTTTATCCAGACATGGAAATCTAAACAGACTTTTTTTCCAGACTTTTCAAGAGTGCATAGGAACCCTGGAATTGGTTATGAATCAGCATTAGACTATTTAGCTCATTCAAGCCAAACTTGATCACACCTCTTTAACCAAAACGTGCACATTGTTTTGGCTTAGAGACAAATTGTTCCATGAATTTGTGAAGAAAATTAAATAGATATTTCTACTTATCTTATAAAAAAAAAAAAAACATTAGCAATTAATATGATTCCCAAGTAAATTGCATTGATGCAGTAGTAATAAAGTACTGACTCTGATTAAAATAAGCAGCTAAACGCAAAATGCAAAAACTAAAGAGAAGGACAAATGTTGATTTTACAAAACGTAACAGAGGTCAGAAAGAGAGAGGAGGAGTTAGACAGTGTGAATGCATGAACAGATTGTTGCACGTAGATACACGCAACCCACTGCAGCAGGTGAACGTATCTGTCCAAGCATTCACAGAGGTGAGAGGTTGAAGGCACAACACGAAGACGCACAAACCTTAAACGGGGTAGGAGTGAAAGGGTTAGTTGGGGAGAGGCGGAGAAAAAGTCTACTGTGACTGTCACCCTCCTACAGAGAAGAAAACAAGGGCAACAACTTTAGAGGACAACACGTACGAGACAATAACAAACATGTATGAACAGACATGTACTGGTGCTGGTTCACTCTTTGCCGTCGGAGACGACATATCACTGCGCAGCGGCTGGAATACCAACCTTGTCCTTGCTGTAATTCGGCACGGCTCTCTCCTCGACGGAGTCTGTTATCGATGGCGGTTGCTTTAAAGACAGACGAGAAGGTAAATCACTCTACTCTGCAGCAGATAGCGATAGAGAGATTTTAAAGGGAGAGCAAATTCATGATATCAACTCAAATGTCAGTAGTGAGTTTAGGAGAGTATATCATAGATACTCTATGATGAAAGACACTATGGTAAAACCTGGAGTTTAGCACAAAATCATATGTAGGAAAGGACCAGTGTGAGATGCTTTTGACATTTTGAACAGAAATAGTGGTTGAGGGTGTGATATTTTGCTCTTACTGGAGTTATCTTTTCATTATGTTAACATTTGCTTTACAATATGAACATAACCACTGTGTCAAAAAAGAGAGGACTCCTGAAGGAGATATATATGTTTTTATAGCACTGTAATAAAAATTAAAATACTTTTTTTTTTGCTTGTTTTTCTACATTTTTTTTATACATAAAAAAAATTAATAAAATAAAATCAACAATCAGGCTTAAAAAGGCTTTGTCCAGAATTTGACAACCTAAAACAAAGTTACTTTAAGGTTCATTCAAATCTTTTTCAGCCATCTCTCAAAACAAGTTGTCTTTATCATACAGACTCCAGGCTTGTTATAATAATGTTTGAGGTGTGATAATAAACCAAACTCTCTATCAAACATGGGAGTCAGGAGGAAAAGAAAAAGCTCTCAGAGTAAAAGCCTCAAATATTATTTGATCTTTTGTCTGATGAAACCAAATAGAAAAGACAGGAAGGGAAAATGGGTAACTTGCAAATGAAAATAAGAATAGAATTCGTTTAAATATGTTCTCTTCTGACTGGCAGAGTCAAGCTACTAAATGTCAAAATTTAAGAAAAAAGAAAATATTTGTCTTTCTGATATTTTCCTCAGTAAAAGTGCCCTGCTGTGGTAAACCTCAACACGCATTTATATTTTTCTCTTCTTTAATACACTTTTTCACTCCGAATGTGCAGCTTGTTAACATTGATTTCCCAAGTCAGAACAGAACAGAAGGTCAAGTGGAAAGTGGACACAGACACAGGGTGGCTTTCTAACCTGAGGGAGGGCAGGCGCTAAGGAGCTTTGATTAGTGCTGCAAAGTCTGGAGTCACGGTGGCTATTTAGCTGCAGAAAGGGCAGGGGCGGCTTCTAAAAAGCAACACAATACGGACAAGCTGACAACATGACACTTTAATGGGATGGCTTTGACTTAATGACAGAATCCAATCAAAAGCAGGAAGAGAGAAGAACAAAGAGGACGTACATGAGCACAAAAGGCTTTATTTGAATTAGTAAACATTAAAATGAACGGTTTGCTTGAGAAAAGTAATTTCCTCAACATGAAAAAAAATTAAATAAAAAAACAGGAGAGTGGCCACTTTCTCTGAAACACTTTAACAGAATGTTTAAAGATACCTGCAGGATAGCTTGAGGTTATTTATTGCTCACAAAAGAAGTATCAGGATCTTATGGGGAAAGAGCTCAAGGTTGAACAGATAGGCTGCACTTTACACGGCACAACTGGTCCCTGAATGATCTGCATTTACTTTACAGCCAAGGGTAATAAATTACAGTTTTTTAGTAGACCTCAATGACTTTCAGTAAGTGACTGGACAAATTTTTTTTTTATTTTTTCCAACAAACAGCAGCGCACGTTATTGCTTGTATTTTGGCCATCGGGGCAACGAATGTCATTAATTTTGGCCTTTTTAATGATGCACTTAAACGGCTTCTTTTCCCAGCTGAAATTATATTTCACTCATAATTTTAATGAATTCTAAAAAGAACTGAATGAGTACGTTGAATTTAACAACATCATCCCTCTGACGTAGGGTAGAATTATACATACATGCTCAAATATTTGGTGAAATGTTAAAGGTTGCACCTCAACCACACTTTTGGTAGCAACCAGCTAAATCCTGTCAAAATTCTAATTGGTACAATTAATTTAAAATAAGTTTGACCACCATTTTACATGTTTAAGTTTGCCAACTCAATAAAAAAAAAAAGTTGAAATCCAACAGGCATTTTCTTCCCACAGTCTAAAAAGTGTACCACACCCTTTTCTCACATCATCCAGAAAGATGCATGTTGATAAGTTTCAGCACCCCACAGAACCCTGGAGTTTCACTTCAGTATAGACATAGGATGAGTATAAAATTTTCAACAGAAACATGATAATAATATGTAAATAATTTTGCCACTAGGGATTTTGTTGGAATTTTTTTTTTTTTTATTGAGGCTGTTAAGAACAAGGTGGGGTCAAAAACTGTGGAGGATCCTATACATATAGGTTGGAAAAATTACAGCTGGAATCTCGAACAGCATCATAAAATGGCTGAATACTGAATATCTCCTGCAGATATTTCTTTTACTAACAATACATAGTTTCTTTCCCCATCACCTTTTCTATGTTTTTTTTCCCTCTACTATTTGCTGGCCTTTTATAAAAATGCATTATTTCATCTTGCAGAAGAAATTTCACCTTGCATTTGAGTTCAACAAAAACACAACTGATTGAAGGCTTGCTTAGCAGATAAAAAAAAAAACGCTATTTTTTCTTTATCAAGTTAGAACACAGTGCTTTGTGTAGAAATACCTTTCAAAAATGCAGGCAAGACAAAATAACAATTGCTTTCAGTAAAAGCCTTAAACATTACATCCTCTTTTTGTTTGATGCAACCAAATAAAAATGATACGCAGTACAAAATATGAAAAGACAAACTTGAAAACACAAAGAGGATAAGCAAAACATGTTTAGATATCAATTTTCATTGATATCTAAACCTGACAGCAGAGGTTTTCCACGAACAATTGGACCATTTCAGACATTTTAAGCAATTAAATTCTGTTTTCAACCATTTAATAAAAGTGCCTCTGATGAAACATGGAGGATTCTTAATTTGTCTTTTTAACAACCATAGAAAATCCTGGGTGATTTTGTGGACCACAACTTTGCCTAATTTTGTGAAAAAAAAACAACAAACAAACAAAAAAAAAAAAAAAACCAGAACGACTGTTTGTTTCTTCTGAAGGCAAAAGCAATCAGAAAATGCATTCCCTCTTACACTTTTCAATGGGTAAAACATTTAAAACAATCAGGGCATTTGTAAAATACTGGCTTAATTTTCTTTTTCTTTTTGTTTTTTTGTAAAATTAAATAACACATTTTTGTTAAATTTATGACCAAAAATGTTTTTGAAGAGGCATGACATTTTTGGAAGGTCCTTCTTTTGTTTCCCACTTATACAACTATTTAGTTGTGCTAAATTACTTGGTGAAGCTAAGCACATTCACCCAATCTCTTAGTGCTTCTTAAAGGTGCAGCGTTACTAAATGTCTTCTCCATTGTTCTTCTTCTTTCCAACAGAAGGTGCGCCTTCTCCAGTGCATCTCATGCTAAGCCTCGTTCTGCTGAAAGTTTCTTCCTGTAAAAAGTTTGGAGTGGAGTTTGTCTCTCCATTTTCACCACGATAGCGCAGGAGGTGCAAAGACAGTGACTCAGTGCAATTGTCTGCACATTTTACGATAGCCAACATTTTATCAGATGGCATTTTATGATCAACTGAATTTGACCGTAGTGTGTGTTGAGTAGGTTTTATTTTACTATGCATCTAACTATCTAGCTGTCTAGCATTGAAACAATTAGACTGATTTGAATTACATTTGGAGACAGTTGGATTCTAAACAACTGGATATGTATATATATTTTTTTATGTAAAGTGCTTTGACTCTACATTGGCACAATATAGATTATATATTTAATAGAAATAATCCCTCACACTCATTGTTTTATGTCAACAATTAGTGTTTTTGCTCATAACCTGAACATCGTATAAAAAAGCAACCCACAGCTTTTGCTGAGTACTATTTTACCAGACATGTAAAGCACCCTCCATCTCCCAAAAGATTTATTGTGTTTAAGACTCGCTTCTTGACTCATATTTGAAAAATCTCTTGCGAGAAAGTTGGCAACCCTGAAACTGTACAGCTGAGTGTCTATAAATAATGTAACAATGGCATTTCATCATCATTGTGCCTCAACTCTCAGTTACCGCCGCATTATTCTGTAACAGAACAGAGCTGCATGACGCCAGATGAAAACACACCTTGCCTTTTTTTGTTTCTCTCCAGGGAAAACTTCCAATTCTACTTCATATACATAAGAGCAAACATTATTTGTACGTCAAATGCAGAACTAAAGAGGAGGGACTTGGCTAAGCAGTGTGAGACACAAAAAGAAAGAGGAGACAGGAGAAATAATATGACCAAGATTACAAGTGATGGATGGGTGATGCAACAGAGATGGAGGAAGCAAAAGGAGAGAGATGGATTACCTGGCGTGCGCGATTTGGCATGCATGTGAAAGCTGCAGTGCGTTTCTCCACAGCAGGAGATGGAGCTGGGCTATGTATCGACTCAGGCTGAGAGAGTCGAGTAGAGGAGGAGAGATGCAGGAATGAGGCTACTGATAATATAGTTTACATAACAATAGTTATAATGCCTTTTCATTTCAGGTATGAATGAGAATCTGCCCCTAAACTTACTGGAATCCTTTCACAAACCAGATTTTCTGTATTATATTTTGTATCTGAATCCCCTGAAACACATGTGCCTTAAGATGATCCAATGGTCACCCAAGCAGACATAATAAACAGCACTGACAGGAAGTCTAGCATTTAAATAAACTGTAGGAGACAATGATAACTATTCACTGCAGTAATTATTTTGTTTATTTTTGAAAATAGAAGCTAACTTTTTATACTACGCTCCTAAAACAAAAGTGAGAACTTGCAAATGCGACGTAAAACAATTACTTTATTTCTCGAAAATATATTAGAGGTAACACAACTCATGTCTGTATAATAAAAAAGAAACTACAGCAAACACATGGGTCTTAGAACTTCATTTATAGATATCAGATTTTGGACTTGAATAAATGTACTCCCTAAAAGAATCACCTATCTTAAGGTTTTAACACTTTTCTAATTAGGGATGCTAATTGCTGTACAAGCCTGAATGTAGTCTTCTCTGTGTTAGATTATGAGTCGCAACATGCCTAATGAGAAAATGAATTGTTAGCAAAAGCAGAAGGGAATATGTGAAAATGAAGAGGCATCTGAGTGAGAGTGATACGGCACTGAAGCCAGGCCAGCGGCAGCCCCAGCAGGAAGGTACTTACTCATGGTTTGAAGGCCTGAGGGCACTTTCAAACAACAAACGGTGTTGTTGATGTGGTGATTTTTAAATGAGGGGTTCTTTAAAAAGGTTAAGGCTTTGTACTATAGTTAATATTCCAAACAGGATATGTTACTCTTAGAAACAAAATGTTTGAAAATTACTTTCAGCCTACTAACAACCACTGTAGTACAGTGGTGGCACATAAATAGCCCTTTTTAGCTTTCAAAATGCCCTAAATAGCCAGAAAAGATAGAATAAATTGTCCCATGAGATAAAGAAAAGGAGGCAACACGGGCAGCAGTGACCTTTATATTACGAGGAAGCTAAATAGCACTTAGTTTGGCTCTATTTTACAAACTCACCCTGGCTCGGTGAATAATACTCTGGACCAAGAAGGAAACAGGGTTGCCTGCCTTCCGTATGGCTTCCACTGCTTCTTCATGACTTGCGTCTCGTAAATCTACGCCATCCACCTGAAACAAAAGCATCATAAAAATACAATAACAGCATAAACTGTAACTGGAAAATAACCTCTAGCTGAACTGAGATGCTTCATTACCTCCACTATCCGGTCCCCAGTCTTTAGTGTCCCGTTTTGTCCAGCAGGGCTGTCCTCCAGGATGTGCTTGATGAAGATGCCCCTCATCACCTCCCCGTTGCTCAGACGGCTGCCCATCCCTCTGCCACCGACGATGCTGATTCCCAGGGACTTACCAGGCTCTCTGAAAAGCTCCACTCTGAGAAAAGGCAGCATTCCCATTTTTCATAATTATCATTTAAAAGCTGGGCCATTTGTGCTGATGAAATGTGTTCAGACAATTACAGTTGAGACTTTAAGTGTACACTTACTTCCTTGGCTGATTCCAGTTGTTGTACGAGGCACTCTCCTCTCCCTCTCCGTCTTCACGCTCTGGGAGGTTGGGAATATCTCTAAAAATGTAATGAGGTAGGAAAGAATATTATATTCAAGCTAGAGAAATTAAATGATATGCATACTTTTTGAAAATTATTAAAGCTGCAGACATATAAAACAAACTTTATCTGTCAAGACTGTGTCTTTAGGGATACAGCAAATTAAATTCAGTTTATTCATTTAGCGCCACTTCACAACAAATGTAATTTCAAGGCATCCTAAAGTTGCTCAAGTAAACAAAGTCAGATAAAAAATCTAGGTAAATCCAAGATGATAAATGAATGTTGCTTTCAAGACAAAACTTCAACATAAGATTCTAAAGGTAGATTGTCCTATCTCAGATTTTAACAACGTTGACAATCTCCCGTGAGAGATTTATTGTAAGCATCCCTACTGTAGGGGCTATAAGATGACGGAGAGCCCTTGCCTTTTCAGTTTGGAAAGGTTCGTGATTTTGATATGAAAGATATGTGGCAACCTAATCTATTATTAAATTTCAGATGAAAGGTGCACTAATCAATTGGGTTTAGATCAAGACTGGCTGAGCTACTCTTGATCGCCTTTAATGAGTAGTCTTTGGATTTTGGCACTAAAATCAAGAATTCAAACTATTTTTGTTCAGCAAATACGACAAGCAACACCATGTCCTGGGATTTATTATTATTACTGTTGGTTAAAATTAGAATCCAATAAAGGTTAGGGATGCATGTTTTGATGCAAAGACTATAGTTTAATTCCTTCATTGTCTTTTAGAATCAATACTACCAACGTTATAAAAGAACCTGCAAAATATGTTATAGTCCTTAGAAAAACCTTGGCTGATCAGTATATCTCTAGGTACAATAATAAGGACTTAAATAAAATGAAATTTAAATAAATAGCAGCGTCCTCAACTTATGTTTCAAAAGATGGAAGGAAACTAATTCCAGCCTGCAACAATGTGAAGGATATCAAAGATTTCTTTTAGTTGAAATGGAAATTATTCAACTCCCCACCATAAACTGGGTTAATCAGCACAACAGAAATACTGGCAGTGTTCTGCAATAAGTAAGAATCAGAGATATAGAATTCAACACATAACTTGGAAAAAATGCTTTCTGTATCAACTCAGGTCATCTTTGTCTGCTATTGAAATTTGCTTGCTGATCCGAAACAAATAAAACAAGCAAACAAAAAATGTTTTATGACATTACACATTTCATCTTAAGGACAGGCATTGGTTGCAGACCTTGTGTGTGGGACGGGAACTTACTCTTGAGCCGTCTCATTGAAGAGATCATCCTTAGCTTGCTCGAGGCTGGCTTTGTACTCCTCTAGGTACTCAGCAGGGACGTATGTAACACTAAACCCAAATGCACACACAAAGATATGTTCACAAATGTTTTTTTTTTTTTTTTTTAATTAACAAACCATAAAAGGTCATTACATAAAAAGTAATTTTCCCACCTTAGTGAAAATTAGTAACTCTATTCATGACTAAAATGTGCACCGTTTACTATAAATAGAGAATAACATTACAGCTGTTCTCATTTACAGTCTGAGGCTGGCTTTTCAAAACCAAACCCACTCAGGCTTCCAGTAAACATATTCTCCTCGTAACAAGCTCAAGGTGAAACGTCCATGAATTATATATGCAGGACTTTGACACCTGATTGCTGAAAACAGCTGTTTACCTTCATAAAAGTCTAAGCAAATCAAGTCTTCAGTCACCCATTGTGGGACAAACGTGACAAATCTGAAGGATTCTTTTAATCTATTATTAATTGAAAGAGAGCAGACGGCTCATACGTCGAACGAGCCGAGCTGAGAGATGGGTGACAAACTGCCGTCTACTCGCAAATCCATCTGAAAACAATTCAGAGAAGCTGATTCTCAAGGGCACATTAACACATCAGAGAAAGGCTGACAGATCTTCAGCAGATGGGTGCAATTGTTTTTTTTTCTTCGCTTTTTTTTTTTTTTTTAGACTTGATGGCATGCAGACAGGGGAAGAAAATTAATCCTACAAAAAAAAAAAAAAAAAAAAAGGGGAAAGATGAGCTGCTTCATTAAAATCATCAAAACATGCAGTGAACAAAATGTCAGGGACGCACATGAAGAAGTGAGTTATAGAAAGGTCTTAATGGTTTTAGAAAGACAAAAACTTTAGGCAGCAAGTGTAGTAGGATGAATAGGCGACACAGCCTGACAAGATTTATCCAGTTGGGTGTTTTAAGATTCAATCGTCCTCATTTTGTTTCCTCAGACATTTTTTTTCACTCTTAAGTTGAAAACAAATTACCACTCGAGTGACCTAATCCTTCTGGATAAACCTCTCACCAGACAAACAAACAAACAAAAAAAAACAGGAAAACCAAAGCGTCAGCGTCTTTTTGAGAATCTGTCGGCGCGGAAGTTAGTCATACTCACACATAAAACGGGCACAGATCGTCCTCAGGTGCACAAGCAGATCTAGAATGTGAAGAGTTGGCTTTTTATGCACCGAAGCTAACAAACTGCCAAGTTTAGTTCAGCAAGCAGAATTTATGAAAACATCATAATTACACATCTAATTCATTTGCAGGTTCAACAAGGACTCAAAGTGATTGTGGGAATGCAGTACTCCGGTTCAGCAGCACAGAAACTGAAGATAATTTATCTGTCTAAAAAGTGTGCACACCCATGTTACAATGCATGTTTGTGTGACATAAAACAAGAAAACACTGAGTCATTTGAAAACTTTTCCCACCTACAGTCAGAAGAAGGATGTAAAAACAAAAAAAAAGCAACCACAAACTCGTCGGATAAATGTGCACATCCTTAAACAAATATCGTGATCTTCGGGAGAAGATTATCTGCACGCCACAATGCCACTTAGTAACAAAAAATAGAGGCCTTACAGTTTAGAAAATGTGTCATCATATTTAAGTAATGCTGCATAATTCTGTCAAGTTTCATGCACACTAATGCACTGAGCCACTCCACCTCTTACCCGAGGTCTGGTCCAACGAGAGAGTGCCTCCTAAGCATGGCACGAGCTTGGACGTTAGACAGGTTGGTGGTGGGCTCTCCGTTTATGGCCAGGATCAGATCGCCCACTCCCAGACGACCGTCGCGACTAATGGACCCCCCGTGGATGATACTGCGGATCACCATCCCCAGACCGTCTTTCATGGCGCTCACTGTCATCCCTTTAGAGCAGATGGTAAAACATAGCTTCATTAACATTTGTATTAGATAAACGCACAAGCAGTGGTTATTAAATATTTGTACCATATGAAAACATTTTAGAAACTGGAGTGATGTGTAAAAGCTTATCTAGACAACTGACCACACATATTATCTTTTAACATTTATTTATAAAGTTGAAAGAAATAATGTTGTGTAAATTTTTGACCATGACATAATAAAATGTGCACTGGAAACAGAAAAAAAACAATGTTTGTAGGCAAGATATATTAATTATTTTCCCTAAACAGGCCTTTAAAGAGCACAATAAAGCTAAATAAGAGACCATTTTAAACAGGCATTTGTTCTTAAAGTTCAAACTTTAGTTTCTCTTTGCTAGCAAGAGCCCCTACGGCATCTTTTAAAATGCTAATGCTTTGCATCGCAGCAGACTCACCGTCACCAAGCACAAAAACTACGAGATATTACTGCTATCATTTCTGCCTGAAAAGTTGCATTTTATAAAGCCAAAGACAAAAATAGAGGCCAGCTCCCGCTTTCAGGCCTGACACTTCATTAACCCCCTGTGGGGCAGGAGAGGAAAACAAAAACTAAGAAAAAATAAATAATTCAAAGAATGTGAAGAACTAAACACGCACCGAGGCTGCAGTTACCCTTGACAACTGTGATGGTCCTTTCAAAATTGCTCCCAGAGGTCAGAGCTGCTTTGTTGTCGTCTTCAGCAGATTCTTTCACACTAGCCTTCTCCTGATCCTAAAAGTGATAATTCAACACATTTGTTCATGACAAATTAAAAAATACTAAAGCAGATTCCAAACACAGCTCCCACTTGAGAGAAGAATGACGCAATTTGAATGTCAAAATTAATTTTGAGCAATTCCTCTCTTACTTTTGTGTATCTAAAATCTGAGAGGATGCTTTAACTAAGAGAAGTTTGTTGAGACAAAGTGCGCAACATTAAGTAAGCTAAAAAAAAATGAACAGAAATGAAGCAAGTTTGATGGCTTAGTTAAATCCCCGAAAGCTGATTGTAAAAGAATTTAAGTTACCGTTGTGTCTTCCGTATCTCTAAAAGAGATGACTGGTTCGATCAGACAGAGAGGGTGCTCCACAGGTGCCTCCTGGCCAATGTGTTTGGCCTCTATCTCTGCAAACAGGCTGTAGGAGTCTGAGCACCCGACTGGTTCTTGTTCTTCGCTCGGGTGCTTTGCCAAGTATTGATCTGAGCTGCTTAGAATGGTATTAATCGCCGGGATGTGACCTGTCAAAGTCACTGGAGTGTAAGAGGCCGACTTCTCTGTGGAGAACGCCGGAGCGTCGTCTCCGAAGCCGGGGTGTTCATCCAACACGTTCAGACGGGCTGTCAGCTACAGTGAAACAAAGCATGGCAGATGAATGAACATCCACTAGGGGAGGATAAATCACACTCAGGCTCCATCCAGCTTGCTCTTCTTTTAACGATCCACAGAAAAGCCTTCAATGGTTATGGAAAAAGGTTGATCTAAAGGGTAAGATGAACTTCATTTCTACATTTTTATTATAAAAGCAGTCCAGCTTTATTGAAAATAAAGGTTAGAGTGTGGCTCAGAAAAAATGTTTACAGAGAGTAAATTGATCGTTCTAAGAGTAAGAGATTGATTGTTCTAAGAGTAACAATCGATCAGAAGACAGCATTTTCATTTGGAAGCAAACGAGGTAACACTTTCAGCATTTGTTACAAATAAATATTTGATACAAATAAAAATGAGTAAAGTTTTCTTTTTTTTTGTTAGGCCTCTGAGGTCTTTTAAAGAACTTTAGTGAACAAACAGCATCGTTAAGGCCAAGGAACGCAGCAGGGATAAAGTTGTGGACAAGCTTAAACCACAGTCAAGTTATAAAATAGTATCCAAATCTCTATGTTCAATCCATCATCTGAATATGGAAAGACTATAGCACAGCTGAAAACATACCAAGATGGGGAGGCTATTTAAACTGACAGTTCGGCCAACGGGAGAATTCAACAGGGAAGCAGCCAAGACTGGGTTACTGGGTAAGGCTCATCTTCTATTAAGATTTCAACCTTAAATGTAAAGCCAGAGCTACAATAGAAAGGTTCAGGGGTCTGCTACAGTCACAATCCAAAGAGATATATTTTTTTTCCTCTCAGTTCAGCAAAAACTAATTTAGAGCCATAATTGTCACATCATGTAACACATACGTTTCTAACCAAGAAAAATAGCCTGTAACATACCACCAGTATATGTTTCTAAAGGCTGATACTGTGTCTTCAGCACAGTATTGGCTCAACACACACAACATTATTAGTTAAAAACTTGGCAATCACACACCACCTTAGACTGAAGCTTGTAATATGAACAAATTGGAAGAAACTCAAGGTTTTTAAATACCACCATGAAGTCCATTTTATCCCAACTAGGATTGCACATAGCACAGTCAGATTCCCAATAAAATGTGTCTGCAAACATTAAACTCAAGCCAATTTACTTGCTTTACGTACAGGTGTTACTCAAGAAGCCAGTTTTGTGATTTGAAACAAGAACTCTCCAAGACCTTTCACCTGTTTAAAACTAGAATTGTTAATATAACAGAGAAGAATGTGACCTTCGATAAATGTCAGAAAGCCGGCACAACTGACCTTGGCTGTAAGAATGATCAGCAGGCGTGTTGCCTATCTTTAAAAGAAAAGCACATCTTGAAGGCTGAACTGCCTGACCCGAAACAAACGCTATAATCTGTTTGCAGACATCAAGGAACATGTTAGTCCCTTCAGACTGCCTTGTAACATCATCAATTAAATCAGGAAGTTCCGGTAAACAAGGTCAAACTGAAAATCTGTCTGATTTAGATGTCTCCACTCAGAAGAGCTGTGCGGCTTGCTTAAATTATTAACTTGTCAAATTCAGTGAACAAGAGATATGTAGTTGAGGATGTTACAATTACAACTTCTTTTGGCCTTGCAGCAAACAGCTGAGGCCATGAGCAATTTGGAGGTGTGTTCTCTCCTCCCCAGGAGTGAGTGCTGAACCACTTCAATGTGCAAGTGCCCATCCTGCTCTGCATAGAACCAACATTTGCCAACACATGATGACGAAGAGTCAAAACTTCCCTATAGACATTTTGGGCATGTTAGAAAGTCAGAACATATACCTCGACGGGCCTTCTTGGAGTGCCACAACAGACCTCTACATCCTGGACGTTTTCTCAACTTTTCAACAACATAGTGCTGAAATTGGAGCCACTGACTTTAATGGATTCTTTTAGTGCTAAGAAACTACAGGCTCCGAAACAGGAGCACAAAACCATCCTATTAAAGCCTGATAAAATTACCACAGCTCCTTGGGGAAAAAAAAACTACAGGAACTGCACAAAAAGGTTGTAAAAACAGTAAAAACAAAAAAAGTTTCAGCACTCTGAAGGCATTAAACGCAGAGTATTTTCATTATTCGAGGCGTTGTGATTTGAGAAATGTTTTTCTTTACCTTGGGTGTGGATGACTGCAGGCAATCCAAGTCAGCACTGCAGCTGCTGCCATGAAGAGCAATCATTGATGCCTGGAATGTATCGTCCTCCATCCCAGAGTAAGTATGATCTAACACCTTATCATCAGGTAGGTCTCCTTCACTTGTGTCAATCTGGGATAATGGATTGAAATCTACGTGAGACTCTAAAATGTTAGTTATTGAGCATGATTTGCAGCTACAAAAAGCTATGTTATGAATATGTAACAGCAAAATTCTCTAAAACACATTGTAACATTAATGTCATTTTCTTCTGTCAAAATACCCTAAACTGTTAGATCATTTCAACTAAGCAGACCACGTTTTGCAATAATTAGATAAAGATAAATATCACAGTGAAGCACAAACTGCTTCTCTTTTCAAGTGTTCTCATATTTTGCAGTTGTTGTTTTTTTTTCTCCAAAAGCTAACTAACCAATGCAGGTTCTGCTCGGTAAAGGATGCCCTCAGTCAGTCCTCCTTCCTCTCCTTCTTCAATCAAAACACTGCTGAAGTCAAATGAATGGATGATGGGTGATGAAGGTATTTCCTGCTCACCAAAAGGGTGTGGAGAATGGGAATATCCACATATTCCCTAGGAAAGTGGAGAAATTCTTTCAGTGTCTCCAGCTTTATGGAATGAGATTTTTCTTTGTTACCAAATCTAGTGATGAAGGAATTAGTATGGAATGAGGATGAAAAGAAGTGGTTAGGATTGATTGAGGTTAAAAAACTAAATAAGAATATTTTGAAACAGAAAAGCTCCGAAAGGAATCTCAGTAAAAAGCTCCTTATCTTGATTGATTCAGCTCATAACAATACAGTGCCTTGACAAAATATTCAAACCCTTTGAACCTGTCCATATTTTTTCACTTTACAACTTCAAACTTGTACGCTATATTTACAATATATTGTATATTAACTACCATATATTAATTTGTATCTCTTAACATTGTTCCTACCCTTTTATTTCAAAGGATACCTCAGATAAATCTGTCAACAACAGCTGGACGGCAATTTCTTCTTAAATTCCCCACTCCACAAATTATTCCTCTCATAAATGAAGGATTGAGGGGTAGGAATAAGCAACAAGGGCTTAATTAGGTTTAATAATGGAGCGCTTCACAATTAAGATCTACTTTGTGTTAGTTCATGAAATAACATCCCAAATAAAAAGAATTAAAGTTTGCACTTGCAACATGATAAAATGTGAAAAAGTTCCAGGGCTGTAACTTTTGCAAGGATCTATACATGAAAAGCATCAAGGCAAACAGTGAAGATAACACACACATCAGAGTCAAGGCAATATGACAAAAAAAACCCTCAGAAGCACATTCCACATCCTGCAGGAGAGCTCCCTACAGCTCAGTAATCCAGCTGACCCTGGTAGCCCAGAGGTCTTGCTGAGTAATCCAACAGCACATTCAATGCTGGAAAATGCATCTCTACAGTAGGAAAAAAAAAAAGAAAAAAGAAAGCTGTTTTTTTTTTTACTATAGCAAAAAGATCTAGGGAGCCCGGAGCAACAAACATGCCGTCCGACGGACCTGCTGTTATAACAGGTGCTTTTATGTGTTTGCGTGTTCAAGAGGGTGGATGCTCATGGAAAATTCCCTAATATAATGAAACTAAGCATGCAGAGTGTTCCGGGCTGGTCACCCTTTGAGACAGAGGGTTGGGTGGAACGCTACACCATGCAGCCTACCTCCACAACTCTTTCCTGCATAAAAAATTCAAGCTGTCTGTAAGTTGAGCCCTCGTGACTGGGCCCAACGTTGTGTGACATGAAAAGGTCTGACTACTTAAGTCTCACAGTGGCTGGAAAATTAAATAACCAATTCCAATACATTTGCACCCTCTTTAAACTACAAGCCACGATCTGCTGTACATTTGAGTATTTCACACAGCTCTAAAATAAAATCAAAAGCAAGAATTGAGACAATGCTGCTTACAGGGAGAGGTTTGGCAACTCCAATCTGGACTTTTCCAACCTTGGCCCCCTTAAGGGCCTGGACGGCATCCTCAAGGGTGGCATTCTCCAGGTTTGTGCTGTTCACATACATGAGTCGGTCGCCGGGCAGAAGTCTGCCATCCATCTCCGCAACACCGTTCGGAACAAGCGAGCGTATCACGATCACTGTCTTGGAGGAGTCCAGCGGGTCCTGGCGGTAAAAACGGCACCATCACCGGGTGATCGCCATTGTGTTAGAAGTTAGAAAACACAGAAACAAGAGATTTATTCTAAACGAGACAAAAAAGCTGCTCCTCTCACAGATTTTTAAAGGAAGAAGTCCCACCTGGTAGTCCAAAATACTGAATCCCAATCCCCCTTCTCCCTTTTCCAGCTCGATATTCTGGATCTCCATCTCCCACATGGCCAAAGGAGATCCAATTGCCTCTTCGGTAACTGAATCCTGAGGATCTTCTATGTCAACCTCAGAAACCAGTGCACTGCTGATGTTATTCTGCAGGGAGAGGAAAAACCCAAAACCACAATGAGACAGCACGCCGTCCTTCCTTTCCCTCCCAGCCCACAGGCTCCTACCCTCTAAGTCTGTTTGTGGATCAGGTTTCTGGCAGTAGTTAAAAAGGGGAAATATCTCTGGGATGCTCAGCTCTCAGAACATTATCACAGATAAAGCTACAGAGATGAAAAACCCCTCTACCCAAAGGAAAGCTGTATTTGATGTCTCATATCTCTGTGACGCTGGCAACTGCTGAGGTATTGCTGCTGAAACTGTTTCTAATAAACTTTAAGCCTCCTGTTCTTATCAGTAAGTCTTAATCCATTGTGGCTATCAAGGAGGAAAGCCAAAGGAGCCACTGACAGTCAGGTTGGGCTAGTTTTCTTTAAAGTTGTTTCTCCAGGCTTTAAATGTATGAATATCTTACATAATGTGCTACTAAAACCTTATAGTCTGTTAATTTTTTAATCTTTTTCTTTAAACACAGCAAACGTTTTGTTAAGGCAATGTAGAAAAAGACAAATGTATGACTGTACCTTCAGTTTATATTCTGTAGGAAAAGCATCTGATTCTGGTTGGACTGTATCCATATCTATCTGGAGATCTGGAGCAGGTCTACAGCACGTCATGTACACACAGATTGGAAGTTCCTTCAAGATTCTCACCACCTCTTTATGGGTCTCTCCGATCAGAGAAATCCCATTCACCTAAACAGGAAGATGTCAGTGTTAACTTTCTTTTTTTTTTTTTTCAATCGGCCCTGACATTCAGGCTTGACTTTCAAGCAACCACTTCACTTCTCAGCACAACATCATGATTCAGATGTACTCAAGATCCCCTGCTGAAATAACAAAATATCAAACCAATAATTTGATTTGGATTGTCAAGAAATTTTAACTTTAAAATATTGGTCCAAAAACTGCCCACGACCGTCGCCACCTTATCTTTGAATCCCACATGTTTTACATTTGTACTTCAAAATCATCAGCAAACACATCTGCATAACCATGCCAGAAGTGGGAAATTAATCTTGTGTAATTATTATGTCGATTGTTGAAGGTCAAATCATTGGATGAGTTCAATTACCATAAACATATTTATTAATAAAAATTTTTAGTAGGAGTCAGACCTTTTTAGCACTCATTGCAACTGATCAATGACTTCCAACATGCCAAACTGACTGAATTTTGTTATTTTCCTATATTAAAGGAGTTAAAGCTTAACTATCTTTAAGCTTTTAACTCCTGAGAACAACAGTCTGTTCTCTACAAACAAAGCGCCAATACTTTTGACTTTAGTAAATAAACACTTCGGAGTCAGGTTGCGTAGTATTAGGAAATTAGATTGCGGTACTAATGCTTTCAACACTCTAACACCTGGTGTTAGGTGAGAAAATCCACTCTACTGAGACTCAACAGCTGGAAAGCATTTTCTGCTGAACATCACAGGATTCTCCGGGACTATTAAAGAACTAGACTTGGCCCTGAGGAAGCAATATGCCCAAGTTCAAACACAATGGTTTATTTATTTTATGAAGAAAAGTAAATTAGTCCCTGTCCACTCTCAAATATTGTGCAAAACTACTGTGTTTTTGTCTCATGTAAACAAAGTTTTCTTAAAAAAGCTTTCCACATTACAGATTTCTAAAAATGATTTAAATTGCTGGTGAGACTGTGTACACTTGGAAATTACAGATTTGTTTTAGAGATTTAAAATTAGACTAGCTTAGAGCTTTGGTGAAACTCCTGGATTAAAGAATGAATATCAAGGATACAAAAGTAGATACGATGCTGTACCTGTATTGCACTTATGTTGAACACACTTACTTTTGGAATCATTACAGTTTTAACCAGTAATATTTTCTTATTTACACAATTTTTAACTTCTCTACAAAAAAATGTTAACATTTATTTATTGCAACAGCAGCCATCTGTACAAAAAATATATATATATATTATGAAAGGATATTAGTGCTATATCATATGAAAGCATGAACAAATGCCCTAAAATAAATGTTTAGATTAAGACAAAAATAAGGTTTTATTTCTTTGAGCAAAAGTTTACCTCCAGCAGTTCATCCCCACTAAACAACTTTGCACAGCGGCCGACTGGTCCCTCAGGAAGGACTGAACGGATGTAATGATGGCCGCCACTGGCTTCCAGACTGATGCCTAGGCCGCTGTTCTCAGTAAACTTCTCCACCTGAGCCACCTGCAGAAGACACAAGGAATTATAACACCGGGACAACAGCATGATAACTTGTGAGGTGCTCAACATCTTTTGTTTTTCAAATATGTTAACTATTACACACACACAAATAT